>VCCN01003999.1:2506476-2519400 GCA_006491835.1 Architeuthis dux | reverse complement strand
AGAAACCTATGTTGATATTGATGGTTTCTAAAAAGAAGCTATAAAAATAGATTTTTTTAAAAATAGAGTAATTATTCAGCCAGAATATGGCTCCTGGCTCCTTCATTACCTGGGATGGTCTTAACTCATTTACTACAAAACAGCAAAGAAAATCTCTTACAAAATTCAGACTAAGCTGAATAACAACCTCTGAATATAGGCATATACTTACAGGTGTCTTTTTGTGTAATATTTTTGTATACAAATGCCTTGGGGGGGGGGTAACTTTTTTCCCCAGATATGTTATTCAAGAGTTTGATTGGCATTTATCAAAACTAAAAAGGAAAATTGAAATAAGCTCAGCCATTTTTATATTACTAATCTTAACCCAAATGTAATAAGCTTTGACAACAAAAAGCAGAATTTTAACCAAAACGTATCAAGCCAATACTGCAGGCGTACAACAGTCAAGGAGAGACAAACAATTCAGGTAAAATATAAGCTTTAAAAAAAAAAAATGTCCCGCCGTTAGTCCCCACCCAAAGCCAATGTTCATAATTTTAAAGTTCAGAAGCCTAAAAAGAAAAAGAAAAAAGGAAAAAAAAAGAAGAAAAGATTAAGTTGTATTTTCTATTTCTCACTGACTAGGAATTCAATTTGTGGTGTTAGTTGGGGGACAAATTTTAACGGTAATTTGATATTGGAGAATCATAACATTTCAAACTTTTACCCTGAACGGTCAGTATTGTATATCTTTTTAGTTGGGTTCCAGATCAGTCAAGTTTTTTGTTAGTCCCCACCTGACCAAAATTTTCATAATCAGTGGGAATTGATATGTTAAGTTTATTTTGTTAGTCCCCCACCCAGGGTTAGAGTTAGGATTTTCGTGGTAGGGACTAAGAAAAAAGACCCATCCTTTTGGGTCTTTTTCAGTGAGAAAAAAAAAAATGCATTTTAATCTTTTTAGGTTTCCATACATTATGTATGTTAGCTTTTAGTGGGGAGTTGGGACTAACAAAAAAGACCTTAAAGTAATTTTTAATTCAAGAATTTAGAGAAAATTCCATTGCTCATAGTTGCCAAACATTATGACATTTTAAATTAAAAACAAACTTAAATATTTGAACGTCTATTTAAGAATTCCAGGTGCTATTTTTTTTAACATCAGCAAATACTGAGCCCCCTAAAATTGCATTCTGATAGACAAAAAAGTAACAAATTTTGCTTTGAAAAAAGGTGAATCATTACTTAAAGGAACATACGAATCTATCTTTTATAATTCTGAGCAAGAATTTAGATAAATGTCCTTTTCAGACGACCAGGTGACTGTGATTATAACAAAACGTCACTTCTTGAAATACTGCACAACTATAATTTGAAAAATAAATTTTAAAACATTAAGAAAAAAGATAATACAATTAAAAATAAAATACTGTATATTTTTGAATATAAGACAAGGTTTTTTTACTAAAAAAGAAAATGGCCCAAAATCAGCAGTTCGACTTATACTCAGGTCAGTAAAAAATGGCCAATACTTTTGCCTATATGAATACAGCATCGATAGACACTATGCATTTTAGCGAGTGATAATGCCTGTTGTTTTAACCAAATTTATTACCATGGTTTTGTACGAAATGCTATGTAGGTAATACACAATGCATATTGTGTAATATCCTTTTAAAATCATTTTTTTCAGGTAGATTTGTCATCACCGGTTTTTACGACCTGAAAACAATGATCGATATGTTGAAGATGAAAGAAATTCATATTTCGGTGACAGCTGACCAAGTGCCATAAACAGTGAAATCTCACATGACAACATTATGGCAAAATAACGGACTTTCTGCAATGTTTTACTCAATTCCGAACTCGTAGACTTATATTCAAAAATATACGGTAAGAAGAAAAATATAAAAAAAGACAATTACAAAATTAAAACTATTCATGTACATTTTTAAGCATGTAAATATTTAAGCTAAAAAATAAAAATCTGATCATTTAAAAAAAATATATGAGGCTGTTTATACAAAGAATAAGAACAGACAATTTTACATCTGGCCATTATTCCACCCACTAATTTTTTTTTTTTTTTTTTTTTTTTTTTTTTACAATCAACCTTAGCATTCCACTAATTGTTTTTTGGAAAATCAGTGCATCCTCAAAAAGATGGCCTAAAAATATGAATATGGCAACAAATGGACAAAAAAAAAAAAATTTAATGAAGATTTTGCAAAGACTGCTTATACATAACATGAGAAGATGCAGTGGAAAATGTGGCCTATTTGGCTGGTGTTACACACAATTTGATGTGTTCATTCGTTTCTAAAATAGCAGCTACCACATAAAAGAATGGGGTCCGCACAACCTCCCTCCCACAGTTAAAGTGCAAAGTAGGACAAAACCCCCTTGGTTAAATTAAAACATGACAAAAAGTTTAGCAATTAGTGACATTATTAATTTTTTTTTTTACCTTCCTTATTATTCTTACTTGAGGAAAACTGTTTATCTGTCCTCACATTCTAATCACACATTTTTAAAGCTTAACATTTCTTTTTTTAGGCATGAGGTTAGGTTTGTTCAAAAACTACAAATAAGAAAACAATTATGATTTAAAAATTCTGTATATAATTTTTCCTAGTGGGGGTTTGTCCTACACACATGGAAGAATACACCTGAAAGAATCTATGAAAATATTTTTTTTTAAATGGTGAACCGAGATATTTTTCTCCCCAAATTACTGTATATTTAGGCGGATAAGCATCCAAAAAACACCCCCAAAAATGGGGTCATCCTATTGACCAGCGACTAAACAGTGAGCTAAAACCATGAAATTCAGACTGAAATCGGGGTATTGTCTTATCTGAAGGTTGCATTATATGCCGAAATATACAGTAAATTTAATTTTTTTTAAATTAAGAAATAATTTAATTTTGTAAAAGTGACCTAACTTTTTTCTGGAAATCCATCAGTAGTAATGGCTTGTTTTTTTAAATAGTAATTTAGTCAAGAGAAAATTGATTTCAAATTTCAGCAGAAGCTGCTTATGTTCACTTGACACAAATGCCCTTTGGAAAGGGATGAATCCACTTCTCCCCCGGCAGTTGGATCCCTTTTGCCCGGTAAGGCAGTTTATCTTGGGCATAGGGTTAGCAACTACAGCCTGTAAAAACATACTTGCTACTGAAAACACAATGAGGCCCTATGCTCCACAAGGAGCTGAGAGGGGAAAAAAATGAAATAAATGAAATAAAGTGGTTTGCTCAGTTAAAATTCTGAGGACAGCACAAGAGGTGGTGGTAGTGATGGTTGAGTAGGTGGGTGGCAAGTGACCAGCAAGCATTGTTCCCTCTAAGCTGTGCGTGTGTATGCACACGCGCACACACGTTTTGCAACCAGTGCACAAAGAAAATTAATGTGCGCACAAAAGATTTCAAATTCTATAGATAGCTTACTGTGTTTTTATTGAAAACATTGATTCGCTACGTCGAATTCAAAAGTGCACATGTACTTTCGTCACTGGAAAAGAAATTTACACAACATAAGATTTTTGCGCACTGACTACTAAATTAGAGGGAACATTGCCAGCAAGGTATGTGTCCAAGATCAACTTGATTTAGTACACAAGGAGTAAAAGATTTACAGAAGAACATGCAAAGCAATAAAGGAAAAAAAAACCCATTGTACAGAAAGGCAATCATTGGCATGCTTTTAGTAATTGGAGACAAATATTTACCCAATACCATAGTGTCAACACTTCACAGTAAAATGATTCTAAAATTAACCATAGACATTAACTCTTAAATTCATAACATTTTTTGAAGGGAACTTTATCAAGGGAAATAACTGATTGAAATAATCCACCTTTGACCATAGGTGAATATTTTTATTTTTTCTATTCAATTCTCATTAGAGTTTTATTATTTTTAATTCTATTCATTGAAGAGTTCCACTGTCAATGCAAGCAGTTAGAAGCAGTCCATGAATTTAAGAGTTAAAATTTCTACCACTAATGTCTATCTGCTAAGTATCTAACACATTTTCATTCAGTAATAATTAAAACAAGAGAAATATTTTGAACAGGTGATAGGTCTGTCCTATAAGACAATATTTTACTAATATAAATAATAAAAAAATAAATATGTGTGAGTGTGTTTCTTTTCTATTGACAAAAAAAAAAAAAAAAGAAAAATCTCAGAAATTCAAATATATCCGTGAATTCTTTCACAGGAAATAACTAGTAAGTAAATAAAGCTTTAGTGGTAACAAAGAGTCACTAGTATGAGGTAGCCAGTGATAAAGTTAATACTATTCATTTGCTGACCCATACACCTAAGGAAGATTGGAGAATGGACCAGCTGAAACATATTTCAAAACAAAGATGTATAATCTATGCATTAACAGGTGTTTACTTAACCACCTGTGATATATCAAACTTACTAATCCAGTATTCTACTGGTCCTAAAGATGCTACAATTATGATTAGTCAACGGGCACTCACAAAATTTACAATTCTCACATAATATAAATATTTACATTGATAAATCTTTAAAAGAAAAAGTCAATAGCAGTGGTCCCCAACCGGGAGGGGGGTGGATAGTCCAAGGGGGGAATATGGCTATTAGGTAAAAATAAAGGTCTGGTCTAGAAATAGAATTCTTCTATCTATTAAGTTGAAGGCTCGAAATAAGCTCCAAGTTCAGAATGATTTAAGAACAGAGATCACATTGATGTGTATATCAGTTATGATAAAGAATTCTTATTCTTTTTGGAATTGGAATTTCATATGATGTGTTCCTAATTATTTTCATTTGCTTTCTTTGAGTAACAAATACACAACAGCTGAACAATTTTTTTTAGCTGAACAATTATAAAATTAAACTAATTCTTAGTATGAAGCTGTCTAATTATACATAAAATAAAGTTATTGTTTGAAATTCTTTTTCTTTGTTGCAATTTAATAAATGGAAAGGGGGGTACCGGTAATCTTATTGACAAATGTGGAGAATGACTCGAAAAGGTTGGGAACCACTGGTCTATTGAATGAATTCTTCAAATAAGAATAAAAATCTTATGTGGGTCAAAGAATGGATGAAAGAAGCTTTTGTGCCTTTCTCAGACAAAGGGAGAAATTTTCTCAAGAACAAAAATTGAGAGCCATCAAAGTCTGTTCCAGAATTAAAAGGAAGAAACCAATTAAGTGTAAAGTACAATCCATGTTTTGTCTGCCACACTGGAATTACATTAATTGCTTTAAGGTTTAAAAAAAGAAGAAAAAAAGCAGGTGTTAAAAAAGTTTTAAAAAAATAAAAATCCACCAAGTGTGTCTAAATATTGGTATTTTGGAATTTACAAAACACTGAGCAAGATATTACGAGGGGATGCTGACATGGTTCAATGATCTGAAACAATTTTTTTAAAAAGTGCAAGGATCCTGCAAATTGGTACTTTACAATATAAAAGAATAGTTTTTCGAGCTATGTGACAAAATAACGCTCAGATTTTGGAGAGTGGGTTGGACGGAGAACTTTTCAGCAGCCCCTCGTACACACATTTTAAAAAAACGTTTTTTTGATTAGTGTTTAAAATGTGTAATAATAAAAAAAAATTTTTTTTAAATCACACAATCTTAAAACAACTTAAGAGTATTACTATTACTACTTGTAGTTAGTCAACAATAAAGTGTGGATAAAAAGTCAGAAGCAGAAAAAAAAGATTACGGATGAGAACTCTGCCTTACCATAACAGCTTCCATAGCCTAAATAAGGGGTGGCAAACCTTTTTGAGAGCGTGTGCCTACATTGGCTATAATCTTCTAAAAAAATTCCCTCACATGCTCATGGGAATTTTTGAGAAGCAGATTAATCATTTTTATTATAAAGAATTATACAGACTTATTTTGGAAAACAATTTTTTTTTCTTCAGGTGTCTGTTGTAGTCAGTAATATTCTGAGAGTTTTTAAACGGACTACAACAGACACCTGATGAAGGCCAGAGGGTATGACGCCGGAACTTTGTAACACTAGTCCGAGTAAATCAATGTATACAATAATAATAATTCCTCATCTCAGAAATTCAGAACAAAAATACTCTAAGTAGAATACAATTAATATGTTGCTTATACGGGCATCCCCTGTTATAATGAGGTTCATTTTGCGTTATAACTCGGGTGGGTGGTGTATTCCAAAATATTAATCTACCTCCCAAATAGCTAAATTGTTTGCGGCTCGGTTATAACACAATTGGCTTTCTTGGACCCCAACACCAGCGTTATAATGGGAAAGGGGGGTGATGACTGTATTAACTTCCCCAAGTGTCACCTGTTTATTGAAGGTGTCATTAAAACTTTCAATAATCAAAGTACAGCTTGGATACATTGCCAGTTGTTTATTTGAAGGGAAACATTTTGTTATTTGTGCCATCTGTTGCCAGACCATGATGACAGTTTATGTCTAAGTTGCTTTGATTCACAGCAGATGTTTAAGGACAGGGGAGTGGGGCTTCATTGTGTGTGAAGCAGCCTGCCAAAATAGTCATGTAAAATAATTTTCTGTCCATGGTACAAAACTATTTTTGGTTTTGAAATATTTCGGTTACTTCTCTTCAATTTTGTTGTCAATTTAGATATTTTAGATCTATAATTTTTAGATAAAAAATCTATAATTTTTAAAATTTATTTTCATTAGATTTCTCAAGAACCGCTGATCCAAAAAACTTCAAAACACGACACTACAATGCCTTGCATGCTGACTAATATATCCGGCAAATGTCAACTTTGTACACTGACCAGTTGACGAGTTAGATTTGTTGGAAGATTAAGCTACAGAAATGGGTTTAGTCAGATTATAAATGCAACAGACTTCAAAATATTCCAAGAATTTAAAAATGTTTTAGTAATGTAGAAATAATTTATAACTAAATTTGTTTCAAGTATATTTTGTAATAAAATTATTACAGTATAAGAGTTACTATCCAAGGTGATAGTGTGAGACCTCAATTATAAAACACCAATGCGGTAAACCAGTTACATCAGCCAATGCATCAAAACTGGCTATTGTGAGCACATATCAGATGGCAAGCTGATTAAATTAACTCAACCTATATGACAAGTCACGGGTTACCAAGAAATCTTTTTTTTTAAAGAGTTACTTCCCTTTTATTTTTTCAACACAATACAGGGTTGTACAAAAAGAGATTTCCGTTTTCATGTTATATTGAAAAATAAATTGGTTAATTCATTCCTCAATAAAGAATTAGTAGTTATTAAATTTCAATAGCTTTAGTCTACTAGTAAAACCTACGATTTTCAAAGGGTTCAAATAAACACAAATATCTCACACACACACACACACACACACTATTCAAAATAATAAAAGAATTCAGCTTATGATCTATTTGGTAGTGACAAATGACTTTTTAAGATAAGTAACCTAATGTAGCTTGTCAATCAGATGACTCCTTGTAAGTATTCTAAATAAATCAAGCTCTAAAAGTTCTTGTTTTATAATTAGCTATCCTCATTTAGCACTAATGAGATTGCTCAAATGCTTAAGTAGGAACCAATGATACTAATATGTTAAGATCAAATTTTTTTGTAAATGTAAAGTCTTCAAATAGAAACTCATTAAAAAAGGAAGTGATAGGATTCTGGGTATCATGTTAAGCAAATTAATGGACGACTAAAAAAAATCTTTAGCTCTTTATACAGTCAGAATTTAGACCAAAATTTTACCTGATCTATTTTACTCAATGGATTTCTTTACTAAGATTCTGAACAAACATGAAGTTAAAAGAAACATAACAAGCCAAGTTTATGTTTATCTTAATCAAATAAAGTTAATTTTGCAAAGCTCAATTGGATTTAATAAGACTGATCACTGCCCAATGTTTCCATGTAATCAGAATTCAATTCAGCCTAAATCTTTACAAAAAGCTCCTTTCATTAAATATACTTATAATCATCATTTGGAAAAATTCCCTATCTGGACATAAGAATAGCCAATGAAAAACACACTGTGCTACAAACTATGTAATATCTTATTAAAGTCAAACCTGATAGCGTCATTTATTGGTGTGACCTTTTCTTCTTTTAAAACTAAATTGCCAGATTTTGTCCTAATATAATTCTGTTGCATTCTCCAGGATAAAAACAGAAACACAATCCATCTTGATAGCATTTTCCTTGATTTGCAAATAAACTGAATATATTAGAATTATGAAGAAATAATGTAAGAAAATCTAAACATTCAGTTAATGACCTTTATTCCATGTTGATTGAGGAGGGAGCGGATACAGCAATAACAATACCTGTTCTAAGCTGTTTGTTCAGGCATCACCGTTCAAAAAAATAACTGAAAGATAATTACTTCCCAAAGTATTAGTGAATTAAAATAAAAAGTTGTAAAAGTAAAAGGAGTTGGATGATTATACAAAAGCATTAGCGCATGCAGGCAATGAAAAGCAGAATAAAAGAAGCTGCAAGGACAGGTGACAATGATGAATGATAATGAAGAAAAATTGAGTCACATATATATCCATCATGCAGTCATGTATGTAGATAACCAGTAAAAGAAAATTGTTGGTTGGATTAATATTATTATTATTATTAATTTATTTTAAATTCCCCAGTCTTCTTTAGACAGTCCTTGATTCTATGACAATACGAAGTGTTGACAGAGGATGCACTAAATTATAGGACAGTACTAACAGTGCTTCGTCTTTGATCAAGAAAATGAATGAGACAGGATGTATACAAAGACAAGGACAGTGGACCTTTTAGACTTATCAGAATGGTTGACAGAAACAAACTTGGGTTTTCAAAATTCATTTAGTTAAATCTCGCACAAGGTCTAATAAAAGGTCTAATAAAATTGGTGCAACACAATGAACAATACAGCATTTGAAAACCAGGCTTTTGCCTGGACTAACACTGACCAAACAAACTTTGCTTATATGATAATTTGAGGAAAAAAGCTGATAATATAGTGACCAGATGAATTAATGGCTTATTGGAAGTTTTCATGAAAATTTGACAACACATGTAAGATATTCAAATCTAAAATACATACTTCCATAATTTTGTAAAGAGTCGCTATCATTCTAATAGTTGTTTGAACAATTGAAATTATTTTTGTTGCTTTCGTTATTACCACAACGTTTTAGCCGATCCATTCTATGGCCTCTTTAGGTATACACTATGTAAGGCAAGAGGTGGGGGATGCTTTTTTTTCTTGGTAGTGCAAATCAGAAAAATGGTACCAAACAGAAACTCTGGTGGCAAGTATTCTGATTTGTATATAGCCAATTAATTAAAACAGTTTATCAAAGACATCCAACACTCGATAAAATAATAAAAAAATGCTGTGGAAGCCAAATCAACAATACTATTTTAAAAAGCCCTTTTATTAATTTTGTTCTTTTTCCCCTGAAAATATAACACATCAAAATGCAACCCCTGCTCCCTATTCTCTCCCCTCGATATGGACAACTGTCTATTCCGGCTATAATTATGGAGAACGTGTTGCCACGGATGACTGCCATCGATATACGATGGAAGAGCCAGCTGGTCTCATGTGGTTCGTTGTGCTGTTCGTTGTGGCATTGAGCAGCTATGGAGCATATTCAGCGAATGAGCTTCAATGCCTATTAAGCCAAACTCGTACCTATCAGTCAGTGAGCGATATTTGACTGTTTTCCGCTCCTCGGCCCATCAGGCGATGATACCTAGCTCATTAGCTGATGAGATCAGGTTGCCATCTGCGAAGGAATCACTGCAAATTAGTGGTTTGCTGGATGAGTATTCTGATTAGATTTTTTAAAAAACACTTCTCTAACTAGCATTTTTTTCTCAACCAGAATTGCTGTGTATTTGTTGAATATGTGTTTGAAAATTATTCAAAACATTGTGATAAAAACAAAAAAGAAGATATTAATCCAAATAATTCATGGAATTATGTTACGTTCAATTTTGTAAGATTCTGTGACAGCTCAGTTATACAAAATACTCATTGGATATATCGAATCATGAAAAATATTCTTAGACAGTACTGTGCCTAAGAATTAGCAGAAGTCAAGAACAAAATCCTGTTCTGCTCCAGGAATGAAGAAGTGCTTAGCTTAGCACTGACATAAATGACTTCTTCAATCGTTTTAGCATGGATAATGAGGTACTTTTGGAACTTGGAAAAAAATTGCTTCATGACATAAGATAATTGTCAACTTAATGAAATGATGGATCTCTGTTACATCCATAAATGTGTCAATCATATTGTCTGTATTTATGTATTAACTCTTAAATTCATAATAGGGAATTCAAATAGTAATTCAAGGGGAGTTAGTTCTGATTAAAGTCACTTCCCTTTTTGGTAATTCTTTTTTTCTTTTTCTTTAATTAAATTTGCAGAAGAGTTCCATTGTGGTTACCAGCAGTCTATGAATCTAAGAGTTAAATGATTAATCCTATCAAGGTTGATTATGGGAGGAACAGCTTTCAGCTGCTATTGACTGTGCAGGTAAGGTAGTCACTGGAAAGTGGTGTGCCTTAGTTCTCCTTCACATCTTTGTCAACCATACTGGCATACCAGTGACAAAACATCTGGCAATAGGACAAAGCACAAGGAGAAGTGGGTTCATGCTTCTCCTAATGGCATAAAATGAGCATAAACAACTTCAGTTGAAATTTGAACTGATTTTGTTTTCTATGCCATTATATATGTATGTTTCAATAGAGAATGACCTGAAAGTTTTAAAATATTCAACCTGCAAACTTCCAAAACTTTAAATTATGTGTTGACATCCCAACACAAGATTTTTTTCTTTCAAGTTATTTTCCTAAAACAAACACTATTTTATTCAATGTATAACTGCACATAGAATTGAATCTGTTATTTAAACTTTAATCTTGAATTTAACATAATAATAATTAAAGTGAAATTGTAAACACTACCTAAAAACTTTCACTTATATTACACTGGTCAACAACAAATTTTCACCAGGCATGTGTCGTGGTGTACTTTATGTAGTTTTGGATGCTAGTTCTGAAAATGTAATCAGTTTTCTTGTATCATGTCTAGTTTTTATGATGAAATGAAAACAGTATTTTAGCATATAACCCCTATAGAGCACCAAAAGGGATTCAAACGTTTTTAGCTTGTCCTTCTGTATAGTATCTTCTTTGTAACATAGTAATCTTGATTTTCTGCATTGAAAAGTTCTGACTGATACAAATCTTGTTTTTATTTAACCTTCACCTATATTGACTCATATACAGTAGAATGTGTCTGTAGCAAAAAATATGAAACTTGCTAGAGGGAAACGGACTCGAAATTCATAATCTGCATCAAAGATTGGTTTAAAAAAGTTGTACTGCAACCTTGATGAGAAAAAAAGTTCAATTTTGTTGACCAGTGTTATTACTTAATTCTGAATTAAAGAAATTTTTTTTGCAATTTTTATAATTCTGTCAACCAAAAAATTACTGTTTTCAAATTCGTGTAAGTCCCATTTTCACAGAGAAAAAAAATCTTTATAATTCTAATTCTTATACATTACAAAAAATGTTTTTCAAATACAGTACTTTATAAAATTGGTATACTACTATTTAATATACCAAAAGAAATAACACGATAAAGATAATAAAAAATTTTGTCTTTTCATCTCATTGTAATGATTTTTGAAAAAGGGTTGACTGATCAAAAAAGGAGACCAAGGGATAACAAAACCCTATGCAGACACATAGGATTCAAAAACGAAGCACTGTGGTAAGGTTGTTGTAAAATACATACGTGGAATGGTTGTGGCCGCATCCTCAGAGGGGTTTACTGAAAGTGAATATACAGCATAATTACTAATTACAACAAACAGATGAATGATAATGATGAAGAAGCAGTGGTCAGCTACTTCTTATCATTGGCCAGAAGTGCTGTGGAGAAGATGCGAATATCTTTGTTTTACAAACGGATTAATTCTGAAAGCTAAGTTAGAGATGTCAGATCTGTACATATGTATGTAAAACAATAATATACTTATATATTATTCACAGCACGGGTTGTACCTCTCTAATCCGGAGCTGTGGTCCGTCAACTCCCAATGTCTGGCACGTTTTGAACCTGCAGCCATTAGTTTGTGAATCTGCCAGAGTTCTTCAATTTGGTTTCAAACCACAGTTTGAACCATAATTTAGCGTTAAAACGAACATGTAAAAACCTAACCGCGGTTTGGATCCGATTCGAAGAACTCTAAATTTGATATTCATTTTAGCATAAAATTAGATATGTATTTATTAATTTTTTTCTGAATCTTATAAATTATTTTTAATACAACCATTTACAAAGGATAAGAAAACACAGATGATTTTCATTTATTATAATATAATTTATGTTATATAGATTATTTTAAAAATATACTGTTCTATTTTCGACACTATTAGAAATATTTCTGTTTTCCTGTGGTCTCGCAATGGCTAGGTCCCAAGGTTGTCGGATTAAAGAGGTACAACTGTATTATAAATATGCATGTTCATATATACATATATACTTAACTTCTATAATTTTACAGCTACATGAGTAACATAATTTTTTATTGCTTCAGGGTTTGTTAAATCTGTAGATCAGAGCTTTCCAAACTTTTTACATTGGCGACACACTTTTTGAAAATAAAATTTTTTGCAACACATTACTTAAGTTTTGTTAGCCAAGCCAAATATATAATGTCATCCCAGCAGTTCAACTGACCCAGGAAAAGTATCTTTTGAAAGATATAGAAAATTATACTTAATTACGCAACACAGGTTATCGGTGACACACTAAACTAAAGTGTCACGCACAGTTTGGAAAGTTCTGCTGTAGATAGTTCTGTGATGATGAACTTGAAACATCAATGTGTGTTTGCATATATATACACACACACAATGAATTTTTTCTCTCACTTCCAAAAGATGCGCTGAAGAAG
>VCCN01003999.1:2491449-2505883 GCA_006491835.1 Architeuthis dux | reverse complement strand
GGGTGTTGGGGTCCAAGAAAGCCAAACACATTATAACCGAGCCGTGATAACGAGGTTTGCCAATTTAGCTATTTTAGAGATCTAGCTCCAAAATAGCTAAATCTAGCTATTTTGGAGCTAGATTAATATTATGGGGTCCACCATTCACCTGCATTATAATGTGAACCGCGCTATAATGAACCAGATTATAACGGTGGAGGCCTGTATCTATTTTCCATCTCGTGCTACATATGAATAGAGATCATTACCAGAATATAAATAAGTTAAAAGGTTTATTTATTAATTTAAATAAATAAAGTAATTTTAATCTTTTGTAAATAACAGCTGATAGTTAGTCGGCTAACTGCCACAATTTATGGTTTTATATGACTGAGGAGAGCAAATGTAAATCTCTGGATGCAGAAAATGGGAAATTACTTAATATACCTCCAAGCTAAAAGAGTGAGTAATAACGAGTTATGTTTTACACACTTGAACAGTAAGAAGTTAGTGTATGTGTGTGTGTGTGGGGGGGGGGGGTCCCAAACAAACCAGGACCTCAAAGTTAAAGAACTTTGACCTCTCCCTCTATCTTTTATATATCTTTTCTTTTTCTTTCAAGGTTGACTATTTATTCCAAAAGAAAATCCATGCAAAATTGTATTTATTTCTGACAGTGGTTTGTCTACATGCAAATGTGTGTAATTAATAAACAACCTTTCATGGTTCTTAAGCTAGATTTTCTTTCTAATGTGTTACAGTTGAAGGGATTCGTTACGCTAAGCCAACTTCAGCACAAAACAAATTCAGTAGCACTGGCTTATGAGAAAAGCTCACAAACCATTGCTCTATAACCCTTGCTCTACAACCAGTGCGAAGTTAGAGTTGAAAAGCTTCACGTCAAGGTTCAAAACTCAAGTGCATACTAGACTCAGTTCTCTCGTGTCGCACAATGCAGTAGGCAATGATTTGAACTTCATTTTTTTTAACGATCCATGGAGACCCAATCATTGTTTCTGTAGTAATTGGTTTTTTTTTTATGGGGCCTGGGGTGTTAGCCCAATGCCTAATGATGGACTGCCTTACAGGGCGAAATGGTTCTAACTGCCCTGCTATTCACCTATAACTGGGAGGAAAAGTGAATTCATGCCTTTCCCAAGGGTATTACTGCAAAGTGAATGTAAAGTGTTGCAGCCGGAGTTTGAACTCCGTTCACAGATTCCATTTTCTGTGCCCTTAACCATTAGGCCACCTGCACCTCTCTTCGACACTTGAAACTATTTAGGAATGAAAGTAAAATTTAAGGCTCTTTAGCCAACAATAAATAGAACAATGCAAGGACAAAAATTTGTAGTAAATACGCAAAGTGGATTTTCCAATTCATCACAAGGTTACAAATAGGCAGAACATAATTTGTGTATAGATGAAGGACAAAACAAACATGGATCCTTTTTGTAGAAAGTGAGTGAGGTAACAGAATGTGGAGAGCAATTCAACTGGAATCAGAAGTAAATTCCTCAAATTGCATTCACTTGTTTTTTTTCATCTTTCTTTTTTAATATGAAACTATCGTCAGTACAAGTAGTTACAGAGATGTTTTTTAAAAATTATTTTTAATCTGTTTAGATAACTTTGTATATTCAGGACAAAAGTAGTAACTGAATTTCCATTATATTTATTGTGCATGCACAATGATGCTAAAAAAAAACCCCCAAGAACCTTACTGATCTTGGCTACTTAAATCTTTGAGGCTACATTTTTTGATAATTAAATAAATCAGTATTTTTTAAGTAATTGAAAAACATTTTGGACTTTAAAGTCATGGCACCAAAGATGCAATATCTGTACAGTGGATAAGTTAAAACGTTCCAATCAAGCTGTAATCATTTTTGCCTGGTCATCAAAGAAACATGTGGTTTAATGTTAGGCTGATAGAATATTACACCCTTTCTCTTAACTAATTCTCAACATTTTCTGCCTTCAATTGGTCTAATTGGGAGCAGTACTTGTTCAAATCAATCATTTGGTTGTCAGTTAGGAGCTCCTAGTAAAGGACTCCTTTTGAATCCTGCCATATACACAAGTATCACCTACTTTGGATGAAGACTGACCTTTGATACAGTTAGTGGTTGTTCATTTCATTTGCCCCAGAATCTCTTGTGTTCCGCATTGTAGTAAAATATCCACTTTTCATTGCCTGTCACCATTTATTTTAAGAACAAAACATTTTCATTATATTTAAGTAGCAAATTGTATGTTTTTTAATATTTAACCATGCATGTGGAAGTCAAACACCAAAATGACTAACATAACCAAGCTGATGCAAATGAGTTTCAACTTTTGATTTGGATATTTTGAGTATGTTGGTTATCTCCCGTGTTGTATTTTGTTGATGCCTTGATTTGATCGCTATCAACCTAAATGAGTCCACCCGACTGGAGTATTGTTCAGTGAGAAATCCTTAACATGAAACTTTTTCGCAAACCACTTTTGATGCATTCGATCATTCACAGTACCTTCTCCACAAACTGCACAAATCTTTTTTGAATTTGAGTTGTATTTTTACCTTTCTTAACATAAAAAAAGCATAATATGCTGAAAATGTTGCTTACTTTTTCCATCTTCAATGTTAGAATAAACAAATAAAATTTGCCAATTTTGACCAAAATCTTTTAGAATATACACTGAATGAAAATGAATCCTTTTGAATAAAGTTAATTAAAACTAAATTCTCCTAATGCCATTAATTGGCAAACACAGAATAATACTTTTTCGTGAACTCAATGTATAATATATTTTTTGTAATTATATAAAAAGGCCAAAATCATTACTGAAAACATTTCAAATTGATTTTTTTTTTTATAACATTAAAACAAATTAGTTTAAGTAAAAACTTATTGATTTCCTTGCTTATGATGGAGTTTTATTTCTCTCTCCATGAGTGCATGTGTAAGATCAAGTTTTTTTGTAGACGTGTGTAAGAAGCAGCAATTTTTTTTAAAAACTAAAAACACTTAAATTTTTTACTATGTTGAATGATTTAAAACAACACACATGAACATTCAACTACATAGTCAATGCTATTATTCTCATATACAGATCGGGTCAGCGCGAGGGTTTCATGCGCACCAGGCGAGACTTAAAATTTGCAACCCCAATTACTTGACCTTTCAAGTTTCCACCTGAAAGGTCAGTACTGCCCCCCCCCCCAGTCAGCGCCCTAGTTTGGCCTATCTGGTAGCGCCGACCCTGTATACAGATGGCAAGTTTAAGAATAACATTCACATCAAATATTTATGTGGGTAAGTCAATAAGTGATGGAATAGAAAAAAAATGCATTAATTTTACACAAACATTTTTTTAACATAATCTCCTTGTCAACACGCTTAATTCAGTGGCGATTATTATTATCATATAGAGTGAACATTACAGTGAAAATTTCAGATTGAAATTCAGCTAATAACTGTATCAAACTATGGACTTATTGATCCACCCTTGTAAATCACATAGCCAAGCAATTAAAACTGACAGTTGATCTTTGAACAAACTATTTTTATACCCATTTAAAAAGTCCTATAGTCCGACATTCTTCTAATCTGACAAAAATTTCATCAAAATCTTTTATTCACATTTTCTATTTGTTTGTGTTTCTATCAATCCATTCTACAGGTCCTGTAGTCCAACCTTCTTTTACTTTTAAATTTGATTAAAACATTTTATTGGCATTTACTGTGTGTTTCTATCAATCCGTTGTTGGTGTAAAATAAGTGGATCTGAAATGTTTTGCTGGGTCATTACTGTAATCTAACCCTGTGATCTATGACATCTGATAATCCAACCAAATAGCTAATCTGACCTGGTTCTGGAACCATGGTGATTGGACCTGTATTTTATTAATATTCCCTTCTCCACTTCTCTCACATCACATGATTAATTCTTGTGCTTATGTCAAAAGCAACTTGGGCCATATGCATCCCCATTGGAGGCCCGGGCTCATTTGAATAGACTGAAATAATACAGTAATACCTTGATTAGTGAGCGTTTTGATGTAGAACGGTTATGGTATTGCTGTACAAATTAATGTAACTAAGTATAATCTTACCCCCCCCCCCAAAAAAAAAAAACCACATTAAATTATACCTTGAACAGTGCGGTTTTGAACAGTAAGGAAAATTTGGGAACGAATTAACCGCACTATTCAAGGTATACCTATAAATGATTTTCTGTCTGTTAAGAGTTGTATCTCTTCTTGACAGGGGGCCCTGGAACCTGAGAAGAGCACTTAAGTAGCCCCCCCAAAAAGAAAGTTTGAGAATGACTGCTTTATATCATTAATGCGTAGTTTGGGATTCCAGTGTACTGTGAACGATGCAGGGTTTTATAGCAGCAAGTACAAATTTCATAACAGTTGAGTGCAAAAAATACCAATTAGCAATAATTAGAACAGATTAGTACAAAACTTGTGATAATTGGTACCAAGCTTAGTAAATATTGGTAATAACAGTCAAGCCATTTCCAGTGGTTAATGTGACAAATGCATAACCTGTTTTATTAAAATGCTTACAAATTAGTTAATTTAGAAGTAACAACTTAAAGAATTCAGTGCAAGTATTAACAAGTCTATGAAGAGTGAGAGTAATCCAAATCTTACTTATACAAAATCTTAAAATTATTAATCACGAAAATAAACTTTTAAAAAAACATTCTAGCATTAATAATAAACTTAAAATTATTACACTCTGATTTATTCAAACTGTTGTCCTCATCTTGGTTGTTATAGTCACAACATTTCGACTGCTATAACTTCCAGCCTTCTTCAGGTGCCTGCCGTATTCTGTAATGTTTTGAGAATTTCAAAACTGAACCCTTTATTCAATCCACGGAGGCAGATTGTTCTCATTCCACAGTCCATGCTAGGGAGACAATCTACGCCCATGGATTGGATAAAGGTTTCAGTTCGAAATTCAAAAAATGTTACCGAATATGACAGGCACCTGACAAAGGCTGGAAGGTACAGTGGCCGAAACATGACTATAATACATCAAGATGAGGACAACAGTTTGAATTAATCTGTGTATAATAATGATAACTGATCTCAGACAGAAATTAAACTGGAAGATTCTTAACATGTAGCATTTGATTGCCTTTTGATTAAAATCCACAGAATCATGTCTATTAGTTTCTATAAGCAGAAGAATCGTTATGCTAACTTATGGGACATTAAATCATCAACAGAGTTAGTTACATTGAATAAATTCAGAAAATGTTGGTACCCTGAAGGCTAACAGAGCTGACCATATTTGCCAGAAATGAAGGAAGCTCTTCAGAGCCAGCCATTTGGCTTCAATAACGTCTGTGCTGGTCATTGTTCAATTCTTCTAGATCATTTTAGAACATTTTATTTTAGTGTGAAAAAAAGTATACTATTTGTATATACAAGCACACATCATATTTACACAATATCTAGGGCCTTAAACCTTTGCGGTGGTGTAATAAACATCATAAAATCATTTGTATCTGTTAATAGCACTACATATTCCGGTAATCTATTCCAAAGTCCTACCACTATTGCTAAAAAAGAATTTTCTGATATTCAATCTACTTCTACCATATATGTGTGACCTCTCAGTCCCTTGTACCCCCTTCTAGTAAAAAGTACATCAGGGTTTACTACTAAACCATGCATAATCTTAGACATTTCTATTAAGTCTCTCCGATCTCTCCTATTTTCTAATGATGTTAGCCCTAACACTTTTAGCATATCCTCATAACTCATACTTTTTAATTCTGGTACTAACTTAGTTGCTTGTCTCTGGACTTTTTCTAAAAGATTTTTATCACTCTCCAAGTACAGTGACCAGGCCTGTGCACAGTACTCTACGTGTATATAGTATAAGGAACAAGTCCTTGTCTATATATGAAAATGTATACTTAATCAGTCCTAGTACCCTGTTTGCCTTAGCTGCAGCACTAGCAATATACCTGGAGAATGATAGTTTATCAATTACTATGATACCAAGATCCTTTTCATCACAAATGAGAAGAGAAAGTATTATTTAAATAACATTTGATATTTTGGGGTTTATATTTCTCATGAGCCTGGAAGCAGCTTATACTTCCAAACCAAGTGTCATTATTTTAATTTCAGAGCTCCTCAGAAAATTTAGTTTAGGAAACATTTGATTCTTTTTCTGTAGGATTTCTGACTGCTTAACAGCATTCGTTTGGGTTCATAAGTTATTTTCCATTGTTTTTATGTTTAATGGTGGTCTGATGATGTACCCATATATCTCCATTAACATGTGGAGCCCTTTCAAATTTCCTACCAGTCAGACCATTCCAGAAAGCTGGGTTACATCACATTAGCAACATTGATACAGGGCCATTTTTCAGAAATCCTATTTTGCAGAGATTTTGGTTTCTCCGAATTAGCAAAGTAACTGGTTTCCACATTCTGAGATCAAAACCATTAAAAAAAAAAACCATTCACATTCTGAGATCAAAACCCATTTAAAAAAATGTTTTAAATATCAAATTCCACCAAATGATTCCATATCAAATTCCAAAATATTTTTTCTTAAAGTTAAATATCAGCCACAGATAATCATTTTTCTCCTTAGAGAAAAATGACAAAAAAAAAGATTAATGTAAATGGTATTGAGTACATAACAGCATTCACATACTTGATGGCCAACCCATAGATGGAGCTAGAATTTATATGGAAGTTTTTTCTGACTTGGTGAAATTGATGAACATTTTTTTGTATCAGTGGCAGGTAACATTGGGGCATGAACAGTGGAGAGAAACAAAATTGTATTTAAAATAAAATAATCCTTCAGATTAACGAATGACATTACCAAACAAAAAAAGTAATACATTTGGAATTTGAAATGAAGGGTTTGATGGAATTGGGGAGAGATTTTTTCTATTATCCTTCGTGTTATCTTTTTGCAAATAATAAAATTAAAAAATTAAAAATAATCAGTCCCCTGGTGCTAATAAATTGCAAAGAAATCTTTTCTAATTTTTCCATTGATAGCCATGAAACACTTGGTAATTTTTTTTTTGCATTGATATAATAAATTGAGTGAATAATGAATGTGAAGCCTTTTGATGTTTATTCATAAATCTCTGAGGAAGACAGATTTGAAGTTAAAAAAATCAAACAATGATGTTGATCAAAATTAGGACATTCAATAGTTTTAAATTTCTATGATGTTATTGCAGAAATTCCACTGACAATTATTTTATTTTGTAACAGCTTTCAAGGCATGAAAAAATTTGTATTAAAAGAGAAAAACATTAATAGAAAATGTTGCATTGTGTTGTCTTGATCTGTGAGTATCTGAGAAATAAGGACATGTAATGATGTGAGAAACTTGAGGGAGACATTTCTGGAGATGGAAATGATTGGGAAATAAATTGGTTGATGTTTTAACTATAACAATCAAGATAAGGATACCAGTTCAAATAAATCAGTGTTAATATAGTTGTTGTTTTTTTTATTTTTATTGTTTCACTGAAAAAAAATTAGCCAACAATATATAAAAAAGATTTATTTATATGAAAGTTCAGAACTCTTAATTTAAATTTAAAAAAAAAACAATGACGTGGTCAAGTATCAATCATAGAGGAAAGCAGTTTGAGTTAGTCTTTTTCTGATTGATTATAAGGAAGTTTTTGCATACAGAAGAATCAGGTGCCAAAAGAAAACGTTTCTCTGCTATCTTCCTAGGTTATACCACAGCCCTTGACCCTCTCAACAGCACTTATATCACATCTCCTTATCACAAACTGTCCTTCTTAACTAACTTGGCTGAATACCCTATAGTGCGGTTTGTTATAGCGCAGTTCTAGCTTCAATATTGGCTAGATAAAAAAAATCTAGCTCCAAAATATCTATATTGGCAATTGGATATCGCAGCTTGGTTATAACGTGGTTGGCTTTTTTGGACCCCAATACCCACGTTATAACGGGGGACATCTGTAGTAAGGTCTGAGAAACTCACTTGTGGAGAAGAGACTGCTGATTATCAACAATATCTCTTCCACTTAAACTTCTTACAAAAGTATTTAAAATATTTTAATCATTCCACAAAGTTTATATAAATGGAAGCAAGTCATAACTTCTATTAACCTTTTCTATAGTTTTGAGGTCAAGGGTCATTAACATTCAAATGGTTCTTTGAACGATTGAACTCCTTGTTGTTTGTGCTGTAAACACAATGTTTCGGCCATTCTTTGGCCTTCTTCAGGTGTAATATCCAAATGTGATGTGGGTAAACAGATGTTTTTTAATTTCAAAGAAACCCGACAAGACAAGGACAGAGAAACACACAAATCCTACGCTATAAGGGTTACCCCCTTTGAAATTAAAAAACTTCTGTTTACCCCACTGCATTTTGATCGGAGTTCAGTGCGAGTGAAATAAACCAAAGATTCTTTGACAAATAAATGTAATGCAATATGTAACATTCCTTCTTGCACAGAGAATTTCATATTAAATAATGACTTTTGTTGCTCCTGCATTTGCATTTAACCCTTTCAAGACTAACTATTGAGGTGCTTTATGCCTGAATTTTTAAAACGATATAAAAAAAGCCAAAAATCATTAATATTTACTTAATGGTTAAAGAAAACTATTCTTTTATTAAATCAATAATTTTCCATATTTTGAAGAACCAAAATCATGATGGGATACATTTGTCCCATTAAACATTTAATCCGGGACAGATGAAAAACACAGAATTAGCAGCTCACTTTGCCTATACGTTTTTTCCGTTTAGTCATGTAATGCAAACTAATTTCTGCGTGGGTTTTAAACTATGATGACGTCATTGTCTGCAGTTGTAAAAGATGACACATACATCCTTTCTAAAAGAGATCTACAATACCAGCAGTCATAGAAACCTTTGGATATATATGTCCTAGGAGTCTCAAAAGGGTTAAAAATAGAGGATAAATATCTACAAGAGTTATGTAATCTTGAGTATAGTTTTTTGGGATTTTTAAGTTGACACAATTATATATTACAAATTCTGTCCTGTCACATTGGCATAGTTTATTGAATTTTCCAGTAAAATTCTACCTGTCCTAACCACCAGGTGCATCCAAGATTCATTGATTCATCAATAAAACAGGAGATCAGTTCATAATTTCATTGAAATAGAAAACTGAATGTCTAAACATATGAACTTGAAGAGGGAGAAAAAGAAAACCAATCACCCCCTTCCTGTCAGAAAATAATGTATTAGTATAGTTAATTTAATTTACATTAAAATTAAAAATTCTACTCCTTTGTCATATTACCTTGAATACAAAATTAGTATTCAAACAAGCTGGCATTCATTTAAAGTAGTAGAAAATTGAATTTTTTTTAACTTACAGGATTATCAATGAATAAATTTCTAATCCTGTAAACCAGTCATTCTCAACGGGGTAATATCACCCCACAGGGGGGAGAAAGTTGAGCTGGAGGGGGTGATAGATTGTCACATACAAATGAATTTCTTCTTTTAAAAAAAAAAAAAAAAAAAAAAATAGGCGATCTTTTGTTTTATGTCGGTAAAGTCAAGAAATAAGGTGAAGCTACTCTCACTTGAAGAATTACAAAATATGTATTTTAAAAAATTTGTTTTAATTATTAATTTCCATTATCTTATTTCATTATAGAAGTGTGCATAGGTCGTCCTGAAGCTCTAAATATCCACTTTACTTGGTTTAGGCGCAAATAAGGTATTACATAATAGAAAGCAAAGTTCTTTTTGGAAGATGTACATTCAAGTTACTTGATGTTAGTATTTATTTGGCTAGAGGCATTAAATAATGTAGAGCAGTCATTCTCAATGGGGGCAATATCACCACCAAGTGGGTGAAAGTTCAGCTGTTGGGGTGATAGATTTAAAAAATAACCAAAAGGGCAATAGAGGAAAAAAGGTTGAAAACCCCTACTGTAAACAATGCTGTATTTGAAAACTTCAGATAAGACTGCTATTGCTATAGTATTAGTTCAATTCCAAAAATTAAGTCCATTTTAAAATAGAATAAAAACCTATGCTTCACCAGGTAGACTTGCTAATAAATAACAAGAGCATCTTTTTGTTAGCTTTAAAATAACTGTAGACCAGGTAGAGGAATATATTCTCATCTCCATTCCAATAGGCTAAACCCTTTGGGGATAAAATACACAACAACAAAAATAAGGATAATAGTTTGAAAAGGAAGAATGTGCAGGAACCAAGCAAAGCAGGATTTAAGCAAGAAAGAAAATGCATGCACTGTAATTGAAGAAGCTTGGGCACAAGCATTTTTTGTCACAGCAGCAAATCCCAGTCAAATCCCAGTGCAATGGCTTCAAATAAAAGACTTATGCAATACTTGCACAATGAACAACATACAAAAATGGTGCTGGAAACAAGACAGTATTTCCTACAGCAGTAATGGAATGATGTATTGATTAGTTGAGCATTTTTTAAAAAATTTTTTTTTATCACTGCACATTTATTTCAGACAAATATAAAGAAAGCCAGTCTTGGTTCTCAATGTTTAAATAATACTTTCTGATTATATATTGTCTATAATTTTAAGAAGAGTCATTAACATTCAAAGTGTTTTGGGGGACAATTAAACTCATGCTTTTTGTTATTTTTGTTGTTCCCGCAATGTTTCGACCGATCCATTCTACAGCTTTCTCATCTATCAATATGTAAACAGAGAGACTATTTTTCTGGTTGTGCTAAGTAAAAAAAAAGTAGCAAACAGAATTTTTTAATTTCATTTTAGCGGCATCGCTTCTAATGTAGGTTGCAGAGGTTTTCAATTCCTTTCTTTGTCAAACAAAGAATTTCATACCATGTCCCTGTTAAGTAGCGAAAGCCACACCTAGTTGAAATCCATGTTACAAACATTGCCATTAGCGAGAAACAAACATTCTGTTTGTTACAGTTTTTTTTACTTGACACTACTAGAAAAAGAGTCCCTCTCTTTACATATAGACTGTACACAGGGACAGAGTGCAAGGGGAGAGAGAGATTCATGTCTTTTCAAATGACATTAATGAAAAGTGAAGACACTTTGTAAATTCAGTTTTCCATGTTGATAGCTGTTCTGCCACCTCACACATAGTATTTATTAATCACACACACACACTTATACAGAATCTGTTAAAAAAAAAACAACATTTTTCTACACCTGTAGATGATCAAAGAATGTACCAATCAAAACATTGTGGATACAGAACAGGAGATAAATACGAGTGTAAATAAATTAATTTAGTACCAATTTCCTCATTATTGTACATAGGATTGATTAAGTAAAATGGTTAGATCATAAGGAATTGTCCAGGGTTCAATTATATATTCTGCATATTTTGTGTCCATGTAATTTTGAGAGATTTTGATGATAGTTCCATGCCAGACTCAAAAAAAAAGAAAAAAAAAAAAAAAAAAAAAAAAAAAAAGAAAAAAAGAGAAAAGTTCAACTCTTGGACATAAAACCATTGCCATAACAGTTTAAATAAGTACATCAGTTTTTACCATTTATGAAATTAACCTGTTTTTAAAATGTTATAAATGTAGGGAAATGTAGGGAAATGTTATAATGTATAAATATTTCTTTTTAATTAAAAATATTCAGTTCATGCTTACCATCAGATTTACTATGTTTTATGTCAGTGGACCATCTCTTGGTTATCATTACTTTCAGCATCCTCTATTATATAGGTAATTTTCAAGAATCTAATGGAGGTAATCTTCAAATTATCCTTGAAATTAAATTTAAATTTACTTACATTAAAGTTAGGGTTAAGGTTATTCGTTCCGATAGATTATTGATTTAAATTCATTCCAATAAATTATTTTAAATTTTCAAATTTTGTTCATTCCAATAATTTTTTAGTTTAGTTTTGTTCATTCCAATCAATTATTTTGAAGAAACTTGAAAATTTTATTTTAATTTTTATTACCTCCCTTGATAGTTGAGAAATAAACGAATTTAAGACTTTAAAAGTTATGATTACCCTCATATCTCTATAGCGAACATTCAATTTTCTCATCTTTACAGAGTGATAACATGAAGAATTAAATCTAATTGCATTGATATTGTTTTGTTTTATGTATCATGTGCCTCCTTTTGTTGCCTCTTACAAACCTGCGAGTAAGAAATGCGGATGAATACTTGGCCACATCTTTTAGAACATTTTTTATGAAATGCCTTAAGAATGTTAATTATAGACACTCTTAAGATACAAAGTGTTTATCATTTTTATATGTGTGCAGAAATGCTACTTGACACAAACCTTTTCTGCTAGTCAACATAACTATAATTTGAGTTTTTATATTCAAATGAACAATAAAGTTAGGATCTGAAACCAAACTAACATTTCCACATTCCCTATAAACAAATTAGCTTAGAAAAAAAAGCTTAAGTACAGGTATTTCTTTTTAAATAAAAATAAGCAAATCAGGTAAAATAGACAGATTCCTCAACTATTATTAATTTTCGACTAGTATTTCTTTCATCTTAATTTTAGTTGCTTTCCATCACAGCCACTCAGACCGTCAGTCTACAGCATTGATTAAACTGCAAAGATCGGACAAAAAACACTAGGCAAGATTCAAACTAGCATCCTCATTACCTCAGGAAGCTTGCCTATGTATGGCAACTGATCTTCCAATTCAGCCACCAGAGCTCTTAGAGCAGTTTACTCACTGCCATAGACAGTAAAACTAAAATTAAGATGAAAGAAATAGGAGTCAAAAATTAATAATGGTTGACATTGCTTCATCTAATAAGAAAATAAAGATTTCTGTTATTTAAATCCATGCATATATATATATTACCCTCTGGTCACATTTTTGTTTCAAAGTTGAATTTGGACAATGTGACTTAGAGACAATTGGTTAAATATACTTTATCAATATTTTTAATACTGAACACATCCTTCAAGTAAGATTAGTTGGTAACCAGTTCTTTAGCAAATACAGACATTTATTTAATTTTGATAATAAAGTTTATTCTTAAATATGCAGTACACACACACACACACACACACACATATATATATATATTGTTATTATTTTAGAGGGTTGAGTTATTTATGAGTGAAGATTGCTCAATATCAAGAATAGAGCATATGTAAATAGATATAGACAGAGAAATCAGTGCTTCATAGTGACTGAGTTTCACGCAGCTGTGATCTTCAGACTGAAACTTGGAGTCATCATGAATCACTGATTTCTGTCGCAGTGTGTGTGTGTGTGTGTGTCACTTTTCAATGAGTGCATAGAAACTGTACTCTGATTCTAACCCAGAGAGCACAGATACTGCACTGATTCTAGGCAAAGCGCACAGATACTATAATCCTAGGCAGAAGTGCTGATCCATAGGTAAATAATCCCATGATTTTTCATTGGTAGTATGCTAGTAAGTGGGGTAGCATTTTTTGTGATTGCACAATAATTGTTTGTGAAAGCTGCTTTTATTTTTTTTTTCATTGCTTAGAATAAAGTGTTGATTAAACAAACATCATATGCTTTTTTTTCTTAACTTTATCAATGACAGCTATGCTTATTAAATGAAAGTTAATTAGACATTTTCATAAAGAAGTCGGTGGCACAATCAAGAATGTGGCAGAATGAAAGAGATCTGTTAATGAGTTCCGATCTTCTCTTACCAAAATGGTTAATTGAACCAACAGGTGAAATGAAAACTGCCAATCATCAAGATATGTAAAAAGTTTGGCAGTTAAATGGGGGGGTGGGGTGAAGGAGGGAATAATGTTAGGCCAGATAGGTTTTAAGCTCATAGGGTCAGATGGTTAAAGTCTGTATAACAAATACCTTATATTTATGAGGTGCATTGCTGCCATTCTCTGTTGGCAAAAACTGCAGAAAGAAAGTTTCTTTAGTCACTTACTTTTAGAAGCAGCCAGAGCTTCAGCCACAGCTGCCTTCTTGTGCTCCTCCAATGTTTCCCGAATGTGACGGTGTTGTTTGTTTTCATGCTGCAAGTGTTCAATATTCTGCAATAATTCCTTAACTTCAGCTTGCCAATTGTCCTCAATAAGTTCCAGATCCTGAAGACAAAACAGAAAAAAAAATTCAATATAAGAATGGAAGAAGGAAGAGAATACACTAGTCAAAAGATGCAAGTTTAAATACAAGATCTGTTCTGAAAGTATGTTGCCATTTAATATTAAGAAAAAGATAGTCTTCCTAGGGCAGTGGCACCTAAGCCTTCTTCAAAGTAGTCGCTTTTGGACCTTACACACTTATCTCAACATCCCTTCGCCTCTTCAAAACGGGTTACGGCACATTCATAGCTGGTAAATTAATCACAGGGAATTTCATAGCAGAAATAGCTATTTTATAGCCATTTTTTATAGCCAAAACGAAACGAAATGATAAACTCAGCTTCATCTGGTGTCGTTGAAAAAAAAAAAAAAAAAAAAAAAAAA
>VCCN01003999.1:2471653-2491253 GCA_006491835.1 Architeuthis dux | reverse complement strand
TTTAAAAACAATTAATTTTTTTAGCGACAAGAGATGAAGCTGAGATTTATCATTTCGTTTCGGGTATAAAAAATGGCTAGGAAATAGCCATTTCTGCTATGAAATTTCCTGCAATTAATTTACCAGCTATGAATGTGCCGGATACCCTACTTTTTAGCACCCTGTTCAATATATCTTGAGTTGGAAAAGGTGGGGGGAGAGAATAATCATTGGTCAAGAGGCTGTCAGCAATAAGCACTTTATATAGTTTAATAGTTAATAGAAAAACAAAGAAACAAAACATGTTCACAGGAGGGGAGAGGAAGGGTCATATGAGAGGATGAAGAAGGGTGTCACACTGGTATCTGGTATTTTGGCTAACTGGACATTTCAAGAATTTGCTCTCCAATCGAGGTTGGGGAGAGAAAGAATACTGGAAAACTTTTTTTTTTTGTGGAGAAACGGTCAAAACAAAATCTTTTTTTCACATCCTAAATTTTTCAGGTCCTGATGTAGATATATATCTTCATTACCAAGGAACAAACTAATATTAATAGATAAACTAACTTTGCACATAAATCAACATTTATAATGTGTGGTACACAACAGGCTCACCCCCCACTAGCAATTATGATTATTTAAAGACGAAACAAATATACAACTTTTTTTATGGATCAAAATTACATGATTCATTATTTTTTTTACCTAACGACATGGACGTAAATGCAATTGTCCAGTATCTTCTGATGTAGAGAGCCATGAAAAAACCCTTATATACTAAGGGTGCTGTGATTCGAAAAAGTTTGGGAACCACTAATGTAAACAGTATATTTTTTTTAGATTTTCTTTTTTTTCCAGTGTTAAAAAATGCACCATAAAGTGAATGTAGCTGTTAGGATTGCCAGAAGGAAGGAAAGAAAGGAAAGCAATAGCTATTATGTAGAAAGTAAACGGCCTGAAACTCTTGATTTGTGCAGGTGGGTGTGTAAAAATACTTCAGAGGGATATATTCTCATTATCCCATAGAATAACAACCATAACAACAAAATTGCCACAGATTCAATGTATCAACAATGCCATTGAAATGGATTGCAGAAATATCAGAGAAATTTTCAAAAACATATTGATTTCTTGAGGCAAGCTAAAAAGAGCTAACGGCTTCTGATCCAATTGTAATTCTTCATCCATTCATTAGCAACAGACAAATCACTCCATGTAAGAAAAAATACTGATATTGAAGAAAGATCGTAAGAGAGACAGGGAGGGAAAAAATCGTCAACAGGCAAAGTTGATTGTTGTTGCCAGAACATAGAACTAGGAAGAACATGATCTCCATAGAGACCATTACTAGCAGCAAGAAAGAAGGAAGGAAGAAGGAAAAAAAAAAAAAACACATCCATTTCATTGCTTTTCTTTTGAAGAGGATCTGTCTTATACAAACTCAGGTTGTAAACTGCTATCAGAAATATGAAGTATGCTTGCTTGCTACCTTCATAAGTCAATGTTTGAACAAGCCTGGCTGCTATAGGGTCAAACCACTTCTACTCCAACTGAAAATGATTACTGCAACCTTTATATTATATCTCTATATATATATATATATCATACAGAACACCCTTCATTTCATTTCTACCATACAGCATTCTCTGCAATGTTTAAATTTCTCCTGATGAAGTCGCTCGCAGCGACGAAATGCATAAAGGTTTATCTTTATGATAATAAATAGGTTTGAGACGTAACACGCTTTTCCCAATCTTTCTTTTCCATATTGACTAATCACATCTACCATTCTGTTGGATTCCCTTACATCCACACAACAAATATATATATAATAAATCAATTTGTAAGATTTGTCAGTTCGGCTCGGTTGGTAAGAGAACCGCCTAGCTATCACTAGGTCGTGATTTCAAATCACGTTACGAAAATGTTAATATTATATATGTCTGGTTTAACATGATGTGATAGACAAACAGTAAAGAGTTTATTATTATTATTTCTCATGCGCAGCAGGGCGTGTGGAGATTGGTGACAAAGTCCCGATTTTCTTTGTATATATCAGATTAGTGATCCTAGGTTGAGACCAGGACTTTAAACTCACAAGTTTTTTTATGACCAAGCCCTTGGCAGGATGCAAGTCTGCCAAAGGGATACCTCTACCCCTAATCACACAGCTTAGGGTGTACTCAATTAGCTGCTGATTGCACAAATTTTCATGCATGAGCTTAGTGATCCTTGCAAGTAACAAGTCTAGTTGAGACCAGGACTTTATTCTAACAAGTTCTTATGACCACCCCCTTAGCAGGATGTAACCACCCTAAGCACACAGTTTTGAGTGTACTCAACTGCTCAGGGAAATTTGTCCTAATGTAGAGTTTTCCACACCTTCACTCATACCGGGAATTGAACCCAGAACTTTGTGCATGTGAGGCAGACGTGCTAACCATTACACCATCCGAGCAAAGAGTTTACTCCCCTAAATTTGGTGAGGATTGTTTTTGTTACAGGGGGGGGGGGATAAAGTCAACACCAATTTGGACTGGAGTTTGACAATTAAAAAAACTATACTAAGAAATGTATTTGAGCTTCTTTATGATAGAAATAAGAAAATGTTATATCCTTATAAGTGTTACTAGACATGTGTTATGAGATAGTTGTGTATTTGGCAATGGTGCCAAAGGTTGGTGTAGAAGCTAGAATTTTGAATGCTGATTTTCAAAGTAACGAAGATCTCCCCCACTTGTAAAATTGTTGCAACATGATCTTATTCCATTTAGCTTTGAGTGTTGTACTAAGCTAAACTTAGTAAGAAAAAAAAAGAAAGAAAAAAAAAGAAAGAAAAAAAAAGGGTGTCTACTGTAGCGTAATGTTTAGCAAGCTTGTCTAACAGACTGATCGTTTAGTGTAGTGAGTTTGATCCTGACCGAGTGTCCCACTACTGTGACAGACTAAGCTAAATTTAGTAAATACCACTTAAGAGTATTACTACTAGTTAGATACTAGTAGATAGTCAACAAGGACGTACGAGTGGCCTAATGGTTAGCAGCTCGGAAACTGGAATTGGTAAACAGACTTCAAACTGTCTGAAATAGTTTGCATTCACTTTGCATTAATGCCCTTTGGAAAAGCATAAATCCATCTCTTCTCCACCCATGGTAAATGGGTAAATAGCAGGGCAGACTGGGCTCTTCAGCCTTGGTTGGCAACCTGTGTAGGAGATGGACAAATCTGAATTCAAAACAATGCATTGTGGTATGCAAAGAGCACGGCATGATACATAGAGCACCCTGTTCATTCACTGCATCCCAGTCTATCTCCAGCAGTACTGACTATGTCTTGCCGCTTGACCCAGGCAGACAGAGACACGAGAGATTGGCTGACAATGTGCACTCACCTTCACTTTAATCCAAGTCTAGCACAAGTCAGGACTTCAGATTGTTTACTCAGAACTGAAGCCATGGTCATCTTCGAATACAAAGGACAAATATCATCAGATAGTCAACAATACGGAACAGAGTTGTAAGAAACAGACACTGACAAAAGAGACTACAGATGAGGATCCTACCTGATCATGACAGCTTTGATATCTGAACTGGTTAAGACATCAACCATAAAATACAAGCTCCCAAGGTATAGGATGCAAGTTGAAGTCTTGTCTAACATGATTCCTTATTTTGATTTTCCATGGTTTAATGGCAAGAGAATTGATTGGCTAAAATCATTGCAATAAAAAGTAACAAAAATAAATAAATGGACGAAAACTACTGGTCAAAATTTAATTGAGAAGGAAATGTCAGTATGAAACCTTTCTAACATAAAAAATGAAAATAAACTAAGAACGGTTTGATGCATGTATTCAACACTTGAAAATCACAATACAACAGAGTAGGTCATAAGTTGTCAAAACAGTAATATTAAGTACAAGATACTGCATTATATCTAAACTAACCATAAAAAATGACAGGATTATTTACGTATGCATTGGCACTTTTGTCTAGGATCAGATTATCTGTGGACTGTCTAGGATCAAAATGTCGCTCTCTGGCACTTTTGCCTAAGATCAAAGTGTAGTATCTGTGAGCTCATTGAAAAGTGTTACACACACACACACACACACACACACACATATATATATATACAATACACATAATATTTTATATACGTGGATACACAATGGCATTTTATATATGTGGATTTTTTGATTTTTCACTCATATTTCAGCAAATATGATTCATCCTTTTGGTATTAAGATATTTAAAAGAAGCCATTTCTCAATATCATTCAAAGATTGACCCTATTCATTAGTTTCTAATTCCTCTTATAATTCAGTCTGTCCGTATGTACTCACCTACCATAGAAACCACACAACATTACCCCATGAAATTTTCAGTGGGTACTACTGGGACCCCTAGGCAGCTTTTTAGTGAGTTAGTTTTTGAAAATCACCTCCCAAAATGTTTTTAGGTGGTGCTCGATTTACAATTCATTCTGAAATGGACACATATTTTGTGCCCGTAGAAAGTGACATGTTTATAACGTGGTCTGTGACCCTAATCATATCGTTTACGATAGAGAGAATGAATGCTTATCTTGGGCAATAGAGAATGTTTATCCCCCCCCCCTGAAAATCACGCTCATTAGGGCGGATATTCGACTAGTTAAAAATAACCCCACAAAATCAAATTTTCTCTTGTTTTGATAATAGAGTCTCTTTCAGATCAACTCTTCAGAAACAGACAAAATTCAATTAGAATCTAGAAAGGTTATATGTAGCTTCTGACTTTTTTTTCCATATGCAACAGGAACATTAGTGTCATAACTCAATTTACTTAGGTTTATTAAGCATTAAATGAAACAATTGGAAACATTAATGTAATTTTAAAGCAAATTACATCATCTTAAATTTGATTCTTAACACTTACTTAGCTTTTGGCAAGTCAACATTTTGCAAAAAGAACAGGTTTAAAACAGACACATAAAAAACAAAAAAACTATGAAAACCAATTAATTTAATATCTAATGATTAGACGCAATCATCACCAGGAATTTGAAATTATAAAAAGCATGAAGCAATTTGCAGGAGATATATATTTTTTAATTTAATTCTTTAAACAAAGTGATATCTTCATGAACTGCATGGTTGTATGACCTGGAGCTTTAGCTTAAAAAATAAATAATTCAATTTGGTTCAATAAATAATTCAATTTGGATCAAACGATTAAGAGGAGGACAGATACTCTGCTGATAAGTCTTACAATTCATTTAGTGATATGCTTTAGCATATAGCAATGACTTATCACTAAAAACATTGTAAACTTTATATAAGAATGCAATTGTGCTGAGATTAAGAATAGAAGAAAAAGAATAGTACCTGATTGGTGTTCATTTTGTAAAGTGAAATTTAAGAGGGGGGTCTTTTTGCCAGAAATTTTTGAAATTATAAAGTAACCTATCTGTACAATGAACAGTGTGACTTTTTCTGTTTGTTTCTTTGTCCATAACAATGGACTCTTCAACTTAAAGGTAACAATTTTGCTGATAAAAATATTTCCTACCCACCATTTGAAACAATGGACTCTTCCGCTTAAAAGAGTTCAGTAGTTTCTTTTATAAAAAAAAAAAAAAAAAAAAATTATAAAAAAAATAATAATCTCATAGAAATTAAAATATATACATGAATCTTTTCATGGGGATTAACTAAAAAGATTTTATGCAAATGACAGACAGGTCATCAACTGTTCCCAAACAACCAATCAAATTGGAATATTGTTTGATAAAAGCAAAAAAATAGTTGAACATCTTTGATACCAAAGACTAAGAAACCTCAGCAACAAAAGATTATTATACATTGATTTACATGGACTAGTATCCTCATCTTGGTTGTTATAGTCACAACATTCCATACGTTGTACCTGAAAAAAGCCAGAGGGTATAACAGCCAAAATGTTTCGACTATAGCAACCAAGATGAGGACACTAGACATAGTAAATAATTATAATTCCTCATCATTGAGATTGAGAAGAAAAAGAAAAAAAAAAGGATCAACAGGAGACTTGACTGAAATTTGCAGTTCTATAGAGATCTGGGAAAATTTGTTTCTAGTGTCAGATATAAGGTGTCTGTCCAGAATGTATCCAACCATTTTGAATACCCCGAGAAACGGTTGCGCGGCTTTGATGTAACTTGGCAACCAATAAGAAGTGACCTTACTGCACATGCACGAATAGACATTCATTCGTGGGGATACTCAGTCGGCAGTGAGACTCCAGTGATACCGAAAGAGGACTTTGCAGACTGTTTTGAAAAGTGGAAGTGACGTCTCTAGGGGAGTACTTTGAAGGGGGACTTGGGTGCCATTGTCCTAGGTAGGCTTTTTTGTTGCTATTAAATGGCTGGATACTTTCCGGACAGACCTAGTGTGTGTGTATATATATATATATATTGATAGTCGGAGAAATATTTTAGGTAAATATATTTCCAGATCCGTAGGGCGGATTTGTTCAGCGACGGTGTCCGAAAGAGTGCTCAATGCTTGTCTGAGGGGAGGAACCTTAAGTGTGGGCAGATTTCTTCCATTGAATATATATATATTAAAAAAAACCTGTACATCAAATTGTCACACTTCTGTGTCAAAATAATTCATTAGACCATGGTTTTTTTTGTAGAATGCGCAATACCTGGGTAGAGCCGTAATATACATGAGATGAGATGAGATGAGATAAATATATATATATATCTATCTAAAAAAAAAAAAAAACCTTTTACACTAATATACACTCGCTAACAAAGCTATGCAGGGAGTGCACACTAATTTTCAAACGACTTACCAAAGAAATTGTATGTGCATGCGAGAGAGATTATTAGCACACTCTTTTGTCATCTGCAAAAATAGTTGGGAGAGCAGAAGACCGCAGATGTGAACATCCCTGGGTTCAATCCCAGTTTTCAACATTAACTTTGAATGGTATTTTGTAGTGATGTACCGGAATATCATTCCGGTCAGATATCTGGCACCGGATTCACATGTTGGCAGGGTGATAATTTTTTGTGAATACGGCACCGGCTATCCGACCGGATTGATATTCCAGTACACCATTAGTATTTTGTGTGGATGATATTTTAGTAAACAGTCGAGTAGGAAACCTCTTTTCTAGGACAGAGATTATCATGACTCATCATCAAATTAATTAAGCTTAAAACTAGTGATCCGCATTAACTGAATTAATCACACACACACACACACAGTTTGCCGTTAATATAGATTAAGCAAAGTAAATCTTTTTTTAAATTTCAAATAGTTGTTCTTAAAAGAAACAGGTTACCTGTTAAAAAAACAAAACATTTTTTAAGCCAATACTCTCACCCATAAATATGTCAGTCCCATGTGTGGACAACAATTGTTTTCAAGTAAAAGGAAGAAAATTATATAACCATATAAAAACAAAAAATAGACCAAATTCATCATGTGTTTTTTTTTTTAATGTTTGAAATTCCAGACATGCTGAGAACAAAAGCAACACTAGTCAATCTGGATACTATCAGGCTTTCAAGAAAGTATTTAGTTAGCAGCACAACCCCAGTTACAAACCTGTATAGTTGAATGGTAGTAATTGTTGGTTTTACATAAGAAATAAATAAAAACACAAAGTGAGATCATAAAGATGTTTATAATAATGGTTAGGACAGGTCTGACAAGAACTGCACAAACATAGGTAAATAATACCAGGTAAATAGGCCAGCTATTTAGGCCAGCACTTCAACGAGCCTGTGCAGAAATTTAAGTGAGGTCAGCAGCATTTGTACTCAGTGTTTAATTGTGCAGTCTTGAAAAGTTCAGCTCTAAATTAAAGCTATTTAACTTTGCTGCATAGCAGATCATCCAGTACTTTAAACGGAATGGAAACGTTTGATCTGGCTCTTTTTAGCTGTAAAATATTAAACAAGCTTTTATTTATTCCCTCAAAATTAATGTATTCCAGTAAAGTAATTACCATCCTATAGAACTTGCTAGACTTTATGAATTACTGTCACAAAGCTGAGGCACTTAGGATATAAAATTTTAGAACAACATTTATACTAACCTGTCCCATCCCCAACTTATTATCATCATCATTATGGATTTGCATGTTCACACTACATGTCTGAAGGTCATCGCTGAAGACTGAATGACAGCAAGTCTCCTCAAATCTCCAGCACCTTTCTCAGTATTCTTGCAGCCCCCTAGTAACACTGGTCTGTACGGTCACACCTTCTTTCTCTAATTTCTAACTCATCTATCCTCGATTCTAGTGTTTCTATTATTATTAGAAACCATCAACCAAAACTGTCAACATAGGTTTCTTCAGTTTTTAAATTGGTCTGGTTGGCTATCGATATGTATGTATGTATGCATGTATGTATGCAGGTGTCAAATTTAAATACCTACTCCTTATTATATCTAAAACAAACGTCTTTTCTAGTTTTTTGAAAATTCCCCCCAGTAGGTTGGGTTTTTTTTGTTGGGGGGGGGGGTCAATTTACAATGTAAGTTTATGCTGAATTTGTCCCTTAGTTTGTGTCCAGCAGCATTCACACTTTTGTTTTTTTAATTTAGACTTTTTAGTGGTCACCACCCAACAAACGGCGAGAGAAGCAACTTATTTATTGATCAGCCCTTTTTCCAATTTTTTAATTGATCACCACCAACAAGGTATGTTGCCAAAAGACGGTCATGTGACGGTTTCTACTGAGTGACTAACCAGACGTGTTATTATTATGAGGAGGAGGATCATAATTTCATCTGAGATAAAAAGATTTTAAAAAATCAGAGAGCTATTATCTTGGTATTCAAAGCTAATCTAGTTTTTAAAAGATAGGATATTTTCGTGACAAACACGTTAGGAAAGGGTCACAAAATTAAATGGAGCAGTTTTGGATTAAAAGATGGAACATTAGGTTTCAAAACGTAGTCTTTTATTTTCCTCTTCATAATTGACCATTTCAGATGAAACAACCTATTAATAACGTACAGAATGATCCTAAAAATACATTTGGATTTTGGTTGGTCTCATGATCTAAGACATCATTGCGGTGCCTTACTAGGTCATTCATGACAGATCCCAGGCCTCATGAATCAATGTAACAAAGCTGAGGCAAATGGAGCAGATTTGGATTAAAAGATAGAACATTAGGTTTTAAAATGTCCTTTTATTTTCTCTTCATAAATTGGCCATGTCATATGAAACAAGCAATTATGAATTCAATAACCTGTGAATACCCCAGGTTATAACTTGATTGGATCAATGAAGAGTTAAAATGAAGCCACAAATAAAACTATTCTAATTAAAGTCTAAAAAGCCCAGTCAAAGTTGCACTTGTGTTTTACAGAAACTAATAAAGCTAATTCGTTGAGTCAGAGCTGCTGGTGATAAAAAGCACTCAACTACTTTTCTCTTAAGCAGCTGTGCATTTTGTATTATTGACACTGAATAAGAGATTCCATTATTCTGGTGCGAATATCATGTTATGTCTAAGGTATTTTATTAAATTACTGCTTTTGTTTTCTGGTGATAATTAATGTCTTCTCCAATACAACTTGACTAGAAAGTCCCATACATTAAGTGCTAAATGAAAAACTGCAGCCAACCCATTATAAAAGCAGCTTGTTTGTTTGTTAATTGAGCAATAGAATTTATCTGAAACCAACACTTGTCGGTCATTCTAGCATTTGATATATAGATAATTACTAAGCTTAGTTTTATCTAGCACAAGGGGGAATGAGAGTTGGAAGAATGTGCTGCACCAATCTTCCAAATGGAGAGGGTCTGCCTGCCTTGAAAACTAGTATTTGAAATCCTAGCTTTTCCCCTTAGACGTCCGTTGGAGTATAAATGGCCAGTGTAGAAGTCCCGGTTTCCTTTGCATGTGTCAGCTTAGTGATCCTTGAAAGTTTCAAGTCTGGTAGAGTCCAGGTTCTGTCCAAATGAAGAGTTTTCCACACTTTCAATCATACCGGGAATCAAACCCAGAACCTTCTGCAGTTATGCTAACCATTACACTGAGGGGACAAATGATTTAATATCATTCATCATTTGCTTTTTTTAAGTAGGCAGGTTTCATTTGGTAGTCAGAATTTGGCTACTATTCTGTTGTTCCTCATCTGCTCGGATGGTGTAATGGTTAGCACGTCTGCTCACACACAGAAGGTCCTGGGTTCGGTTCCAGGTATAAGTGAAGAGTGTAGAAAACTCTTCATTAGGACAAATGTCCCTGTGCACTCAGCAGCTAATTGTGTACACTCTAAGTTGTGCAATTAGGATGGAGGTAACCCTTCAGTGGACTTGCATCCTGCCAAGTCATAAAAACTTGTAAGAATAAAGTCCTGGTCTCGACCAGACTTGAAACTTGCAAGAATCACTAAGCTGACACATGCAACAGAAACCGGGTCTTGGTTACCATGTGTATACTCCATTGAGAGTGGTCTCTAAACAGACAGACGCTTTACTTTTACTATTGTACCTCACTATTAAGATGGTCAGTTCATTATAAATTGTTTTTTTACTCTTAAAACAGTGACTTTTTTTTTTTTTTACAAGTTGAAACAGTTAAAGCAGGAAGAAACAACAATTTGGTATTTGGAGAAGGAATGGCTAATAAGCAAATAATACAATGGTGCTTTAGGAAATGTTGCTCTGGAGATGAGACAATTCAAAATAACACTCGAGGAATGATCAGTTCAGAAAAATTGTGGATGAAGACCCTAGAGCAATATTAGATCTGGGTTTTTTTCTATACCAAACATAATTTGTTGATAGGAAAGATGAAAAACAATTAGATTCTACGTGAACTGACATAAAATCAGAAACTGTTTTGTTCTGAAGTATGCTTTCTGGTAACGGCAACCCATTTCTGAAATGTGTCATTACTTGCGATGAAAAAGAAAGAAAAAAGAATTTCAAATTGTGTTTACAATTGATTATTGTGAACGCATTTTGATTAAAAGAATGTTCTGTTTGTAAAATGTAGTGTATTAATTTTCCTAACAATTTCCAACATTTCATGTAGAACATTCTAATATCCAACTTCATAAACAAACAAAAACAAAAACAAAAACAAAAAGGGACCTGATGCTTAGATCCAGACTTAATTGAATGTAAGAGCTCTGGGCAGTTTTTCATAGGTGTTACAAACATTAAATTAATTCCAATAAAATAAATTCTATTTTACAGTTTTTATCTTTCAAATTCAGGAAGCTTAATTAAAACATATTTTTGTAGGAAAGGTACATCATTTAATTATTTTTACAAGCTCCACCTAAACATGGATTTAAAGAGAAAAAACCCTGAATTAATCAGTTCACATAACCATCATCATAGACACCAATTTCTAATCCAAGGAAGAAAAGAAAAAAAGGAAAATTCTTTGGTGTAAGAAAAATCTTGTAGATATCAAATAAGACTGGTTGGGAAGATGCAACTGACATTTTTCAGCTGTACCAGCAAACAAGGTTATAACAAAGGCATATCGACAGAAGTTGTAGTTACAGGGAGGAAAGTTATTTAAGGAAAAATAGATTGGTCCTTGGCTGAGACCATAGAAAGGTCACCATTCCAAATGCACAGATGGCATTAACATGTTAAATTTAATAGCAGACATATCAGCTCAAAGAATCACACTTTCTTAGGTTCTGAAGTCTAGGACTAATTGTTCTATCTTTAGAAATTCTGGTTTCATTCACTATATGCCCAAAGACAATATGAAAGCATTAGATATAATTTATTCTAATATCTAATTAAAATTAATTGAAAGTTGTATATAAAAACAGCTGAAATTAAGATGAAGGTAAAAACTAGTCAAATTTGATAAAAAATAATGTGTTACAATTACTTGATGATAATAATAAATAATAATAATAAAAAAAAAATCTAATTGTTTCTTTTAATATTCTGCATTGGTTATGGGTTATCATGACCTTAAACATTCTGAGTTTCTATGAATGTGGGTGAATGTCTATAGCCAAAATCAGGAATCTTCATAACATTTGAAAACTTGGTAAATATGATCTTTGAGTAAACAAATCAATATTGAAATTATAGGAGATGGGTATCTCAAGAGATCTGCCCTCTAAAGAAACAAGAAACCTTTTGAACTAAATGCAATTTTGGTGGAGAATTGCATCTCTGTTGGTCATAGCTTCTCAGAATTAGAAGCATTTTTCACCCATTCATTATTATTAAGAACCAATTTTATTGATTCTAAGTGAAGCAAAAATTATATAAAATGATAACAAAAATCTTTAAAATATTTTTTTGCAAAAAAGTTCTTAGAAGCTCAAGTTTTCCAGTAAAAGTTAATCGATTTTATTTTTCATAATGATAGAAATTTAATAAAATGAAAAAGTACAGAATCCTGTACGTTCTTCCACCTTTTTCTCGGGATAGGGGATTCTTCGATGTTACAACCCTACAAACAAGAGTTTCTTGTAGCCTCTCACAGGAGCATCCAATGGTGTAGGAAAAGTGACCCTTTATAATAACTGGGGTCATCCTAATCAGAACATCATCATCATCATCATCATCATGTGCTGGTTGTTATTGTTACCCTATATATTATTCTGCTTATGATTATTATTCAATTTTTCTTTGGTGTCTTCTCGCACTAATAAAACTTGTTGAGTTTTCTTTATTTTAACATGTTCTTGAGTTTTATTAAGGTTTCCCTCTTTTGGTGGGTAAACTGTTGTTCACGGAATCTAAAAGCATAGTATCTTACAGCAATAAAATTTTAATTTCCCCCATAGGCTATTCAGGAAGCAAAGAGACATCAAGCCTATTGTGACCCTATGCAAAAAATGCATTTCAGTTATTCTTTTTAAGAATATGGAATACCATATATGCCAGAATAAAACTGAGATGTTAATTCAAGTTTAAGATCTATATCTGCCAGATAAGTTGATTCTCCAACAGACACACACTGATAACCCTATTTAGGAAAGATTTTTTTTAATGCTAAAAAGACCAACTTTATATAATAAGCAAAAATAAAGTTAGGAGTACTGCAAAGAGACTTCATTTTAAATTGGATATTAATCCAACTTAGAGACAGAGTCTTGTTTTAAGATATTTGTACAGGGTTATCTTCAGTCTCTTATGACCTAGATCGATATACTAGTGACAAGACAGTCTTGATAGAAGGAAAATGCTTCTCCCAGGGTATATTAATAAAAGATGACAATCATAAGCAAGGAGAACTTAAAACTTCCCATAAGTTCTATCTTTTGATGTTTCTCCAATTAGAAATGCATGGGAAAACATAACAATAAGGATGTCAGTAATTAACAAGTGGACTAGCAATTAAAAATAGAAAATAAAAAGTTCTGTAACTACAGGAGGCTTATGTTAAGTATTTTTTTCTCTAATTAGTCCAATTAGTCAAATTACTCATATTCTCCTTATTATAACAGCACAATGAACTCAATGAAGATAGAAGATGCCTACTACTTAGTATGGCTCAGAATACGTGAAACTATTTGTGTCTTCAGAAATTATTGATTTTCTTTAATCTAATAATACATCTAATCTTCTGAGGTAGACAGAAAAATATTACTTAAATGTTATTTGCAGAGAAAAGTGTGAATGCTAGGTTATGTTGACCAAAGAAATATCCAGTATATGTTTACATATTATTTACCACTGTATCTTTATTCATCTTTAATAATAATATATCTTTATATCTTTTGAATCCAGGTAATACATACAAATAGACTTCTGAATGATCTTTATAAAAGTTATAACCTTTGTTATCAAAACAGGAAAAAAGAATTGTACAGTTAAGAAAAATAAAAATTGCTTTTTAAAATTTTTTATGAGAGCTATAAATAGAAAAAGAAATGCCATTGCTTTTAGAACACAAAGATCAATAGACAAAAAACAAAATTAATAAATACTCATATAAATGATTCATGAGTGAGTGTGTATAGATGTGAGCATGTGTAGACAAATGATTCATGTGAATATATATTATATATACACACACACATAAATGAAAGGAGTGCATGGAAGCACTTATGTATTATTGTGTATTTAGGAAGGTATACAGAAACACTTTACTCTTATAAATATATTTACGCAACAGGATTTGCATATATGAATGAATGCAGCTAACTACACGAATGTTCATGGGAAGGAATCTTTTCACTGCAAATTGACTAATACTTTTCTTCATTTAAGTGCATAAAGTCCATAAGAATATGTGTAGCACAACAGTGCAAGACCATACGAGTCTTAGTGATGAAGCCTTGCTTGGTCAAAGGCCTCAAAAGACAAAATCATTTAAGCCTACAGAGATTTTTTGTGCCAACGAAAATTGTTACATTTTATAATTATGGAAGAAGAAAAAGTACTGAGAGGTTTTTTGTTTTTGATTTTTTGCATTTTAAACACTGGAATACATTTATATCTCACTCAACATATTTGAATTTATTTTTTTTAAAAATCAGATTTATGTTTGTTATCTTTTAATGCCTTTTTTCTCTCCAATCAACAAAGCCTAATCCAGGTCCAAATCCTATATTCTGACATCCATGGTGCCAGAGATAGGTTGGATTAACCATTTGGTAAGATTATCAGATGTCATAGATCACAGTTACAATGTCTTAATGTCCCATTGATTATTAAAAACACAAATAATAAATATGAACAAAAGCTCTTGATCAAACTTTGGTCAGATTAAAAAAGGCTCAACCATAGAACTTTAAATAAAAACTTTTAAAATATACATTTTTTTTAATTTAAAAAAATCTTTTTTTTTTAAAAGGTATGAGTAGATGATCTCTTGGTTGGGGAGGTTCCTTCCCCAAAACGATACTCTAAGGGGGTTGGTCCCATAATCTATGATAAAGTTATGTTATTTAACAATGCATTTTTAAAAATTTCCATTATTATTTTTTTTTAATGAAAGAATAGAAACCGAGATTGAGGCGTGTTACACTGAATAGAATTTGCGAAAGAGACCCCACCCCCATCATGTGGATAACGAGGACCCAAGTATAACAGCAATTTAAAAAGTGTATATCGCCCAAATATAAGAATTAATAGAAACAAAAAGGCTATTGTTATCTTCAATCTTGCTCTACCACCTGTACCCCATGCTAAGATCCAATGTCACCCACATCACTCCATTTCAATTGAGGTAAGAGAATCATCAATACTTTTAATACGCTTGTCATGATATCCATGTTACACTGTGATTGGTCAATTCGTTAAAAACTGACACTGGAATGCAGAAATTTGAATAAAGCAAATGACAGAGTCGTTTGTTTCATTGTTACATTAATAGTTTGTAAAAGATCTGTGTTAAGATTCGGTTTAGCAAACCAGAGTAATTTTTTATGAAGACGTATTACTTATTTTTTTTTTTACTATGAATTAAATAAATAAAAATAGTACTTCTTTTATTTAAAATAGGAAGTGAGAGATGGCAGAAAAGTAGGTTAGGTAGTTTACTGAGGAGGTAGGAACATTTTTGTATATGAAACTAATCCATGTTTGTGTAAGAAATGAGAAGATGCAGGCATAGGGTGAGAGAAGAGCAAAGAAAGAGATAAGGGATAATCTTAGTTGTCAACACTCGTGGAATTTCCACAGGTCCATTTTGTCAAGGATAAATAAGCAAGACAAATCATGTACTTTAATGAGATCTTTTCTACCTGAGATGATCTATTGTCTAAATTTGAAAGAAATAATAAATAAATTCCAGCAACAGAATATTTATATCCTGTGGATAGCATTCATTTACAACTATTAATAATAGTTAATATAATAGTATTATACGGACAACGTCAAACATGTGGTAACAAGTTTCATAGACTTTTGAGCCTGCAAGTAATTTGAATGCACACTTGCATAAACTTTTATTAGACAAAATTGTATAATGTTTTTCAAAGACTTGATATTATAAGAAGTCTGTCCAGAAAGAAAGAACATTTTCTTGTAAATTCCTTGATATTAGATGGAACTATTTTCGTCTCCTCTGTTGTCACATAAACAGGAGATCTAAACACTCAATCCTGCAATTGTTAGACTAGTGTTCTATTTTAAAAATGAAAAAAAAAAAAAATAAATAAAAATTTAAAAAAAAAATGTATGAAATAATTTTTATAGATCACCGAATTCAAAATACACTTGAAGGTTGTAAAATATATTGGCTGAAAGGGGTTACAAATTATAAAAAAGAAGACTATACATTATATACTTGAATATACTTGATTAGGCTTTTTTTGACAGAAGTTAATTCAGCTTCAGTCTAGTTGGGCTGGGATTAAACTAATAAGAAAAATGGTAGTTAAATTTGGTATGTCCGATATAAGAATAAAGATTATTTTAAAAAATATTGATATTCTTGGATGTGACCGTCTTTTCACTTAGGCTGTTCCATGCGTTTGCCACTCTTGCAGAGAGGAGATCTTTTCTAACACCAGTGGAGGTCTGAATTTGTAGTTTATGGCTGTGTCATCTGGTTTTACTGCATATAGATGACGTCAGCATTTTCTTATCGGGGCATTTTTAGCAATGAACGTCAGTATCCACTCTATAGAATCCGGAACAACATATATAGACCTCTAGTAGGTCAGCACGTTTTCTTCTGTATTCAAGGGTCTCTAGATGGAGTTGTTTTAATCTTTCAGTGTAGGATATATTTCCCAATCTCGGAATGATCTTGGCTCTCCTCTGAACTCTTTCTATGGCATCTGAGTTGTACTTCAGGTTAGGAGACCATATGCAGGAAGCAAATTCCAGATGGTGAACATACCAGAGACTTGTACAGCAGTAGGAAGCTCTCCTCATCGATAAATTTAAATGAGTGTCTTATTTATTTGCTGTATTTACTTTGTTTTGTATATGCGCAGTGAAGTTAAGTGAGTTGTCTATATAAATGCCAAGATCTTTCTCCATTGTAGTTTCCTTCAGTGTGTGTTGTGTTTCTTCATCTTTAATCATGGTGTAGTTCCTATTTTTGTTGTTTCTACCTAGGTGCATTTGTCGGGATGAAATTACATCTGCATAGATTTGGCCCACCACTGCAATGTGCTGAGACCCAAATTCATCAGACATTAATGCTGAGTGGATCTTTGTATCATTATATAAACACATATGGAATAATGAATATGCAGAAATAAAGAAATGGTTTGAATCAGTTTAGTTCATGTTTTGATATACTATCATCTCCTTCCCGGTGCGTCACAGATGTCCCACAACTGAATAGCCTACCTGACGCTAACACTTCAGGTATAAATATCTCAAGTTAACCTGATCAGGACTACATTTTGCACGAATGTAACTTATATTGATAGACAAGATTTTAATAGTGAAGATATCAAGTGTTGTCTTTTTTTAGGAAAAAGATTTAGTTATAGTGAATAAACCAGAAGGAAATTAAAAGAATTGTTATCACAATTCAACAAAAGATAAGGATGCCTAACAACTGTTGCGACTATTAACCAGGAAATGATAAATGAAAGAGAAAGTTCCTTGAGGGAAGATATTAGCCAAAATAAACCATCACCTGTATTCCCATAATGCTTCCATAAGCGTAAAGAAATTGGTTTCAGAGACCAAGACTAAAGCATAGAATGTAGTTTCAGAGAAGATTCGGTTGTGTTGGGGAATAAGTCCGATTTCATTAACATTTTCTATTATCAGAATTCAGATTTTACTGTGAGCACAATAAGAGATAGAAAAAGATCAACATGGATCAGAGAGAGGACTAGGACTAGGACTAATTAAGCAACAAAAATGGAGATGGGCTGGCCACCTAGCAAGAAGGGATGACAATAGATGGGGGAAAAGATTAACCGATTGGTGCCCAAGGGACAGTAAACGAAGTAGAAAAAGGCCAGACACAAGATGGAGGGACGAGATAGAAAAGTTTGCCGGTAAGACTTGTGCTAATCGTTGCCAAGATAGGTCGTCATAGAAGGAGATGGGAAAGGCTTTTGTCCAGCAGTGGACTTATATATTTTCTTTTTTTGATTTCATTAACATTGTAAGATAGGTCAATATTTCAGCTTTTCAGATGTAATAACACAGTAATGATGAAGTTAATCAGTCAATATTTCAGCTTTTCAGATGTAATAACACAGTAATTATGAAGTTAATCAGTCTAAAGGAAATGAATTAAGATTCAAAGGGATGAATAATTGATGAATAATTATTACAAGCTTTTGCCACGGCATAGTCTGAGATCTGTAACCAGATTGTTTGGTTTTAGTGAGCTCAACTGTTTCTTATAAGCAACAAATTTACATAAAATATTTGCATGACGTGGCTCAATTATAATCCGTTTTTAGACACCCATTACTAAATACTCTCCTTAAAATTTTTTTAGAAAAAATACTGATTTCATTTCAAGGTTTTAAAGAGCCTTTTGTCAACAGTTATAACATCTATAAAGACGTTACAAGTTTCCCCAGTGGTTAGCATTCAGATTTTAAATGCCAATTCTCTCCTCCTCCTCCTCCTCAACCCACTTGGAAAATAAGTGCAACACAATCTTCCTATCCTGTGCCAGAATAAGCTAAGCTTAGTACATATTTATAAAATCTACACATCAAATAACAAGGAAAGAAAATAACTTTATACAGAAAAGAGGCTTTATGTAAATATTAATAGAAATTACAAAATAAATACAGATACAAATATATAAAAATTGTAAATAACTTTTACAATTATATATTTTGCATCTTTTTATATCACACACACTAGTTTCTAAAATCCAAAAGTTTCCTTTAAGGCTGACCTTGTCATATTTATTACCATTTGAGAGATTAATAAACTTTGCATAAGATTTATTAGCGCATCAAGAAGTGCCATTTCCACATTTGAAATTAGATATTCTACTTTGTATTTAAGTTGCAGAAGTGTTATGTTAGAAGGTCAATAAATCAAGGCCATGGCGTTGTGAAGAATTCCTGGCTCAGGATTCGTCTCCTTCTGTCGTTAAGTTCTGAAAAACATTGCTCAGGATTCGTCCCATGACCCTAGTCCAGCGAGCTCAGGATTCACACTGAGATCAAAGATCAGCATGCCCAGGATTCGGCTTGTGACTATGTTGAGCCTGCTCTAACTTCCTCGTGACATTAGTTGCGGGGGGGACTAGGGAGATTTTTATAACTCCCTGCACATGCGTGCGGGACCCCCACACTAAAAAATGCCTCGTGGGAGGCAAACAAACAAAAAAACAAGGCCATTTGTTTAACGATTTTATAGAAGGTTATGTTACAAAGTGACCCAATTGCCACATGCCAACAACACCTTGTTGACAATCTGAAGAGAATTAAAGCGTCCAAGTTTATGTACATAGATAGGTAGGAAGAGAGGTCATCTATTTGCTGTACTGAATGAGTGATAAAACAATTGTATAGTTGGACACAAAGTCTATCCTTTATTTTCTGTCTTCGGGTGTAGGACTGATTATGACTTCAAAAGGGAAAGTTCAATAATTTAAATGAATTACCATTGTTCTGCTACTTAAATTTAAAGATTAGGAGACAAAGGAAAAGGTTACAAAACAAAGCTTCTATGCAAGAAACAATACTGTATCTCTTCATAAGTTTGAGCTGCCACAAAGTCACATCTATCTCACTAGT
>VCCN01003999.1:2450229-2460621 GCA_006491835.1 Architeuthis dux | reverse complement strand
TACATAGCCAGACACACCAACTTAAAAACTGAAGAAACCTATATTGACAATTTGGTTGACGGTTTCTAATAATAATACTACAAATAAACAACACTGAATCACCAATTTAGACAATTTAGTAACTATCAGTAACAATGTCATTTATTCTTTGCATATTGTAAAGAGTTTATTTTAACATTCTTGTGTAATGACATTACCAGATCCCAAGATATTAGTAAGAGGGAAAATTTTAAAAGTAACAGGGAAAGAGAAATAATATTGCTCATTTATGACAATTCATATGACTCTTATGTTCCACATGTATTTGTGGTCTGCATCCGGTTTAGAAAGATTTTATAAAACACCCGTGTTATTGCATCCATAAAAAGTTTGCATTTCCAGATTTATGACTCTTAAGTCTATGATTATTTCATAATCATAAGCAACGATATAAAAAAAAGAATTGTTCACTAGAAATAATTTTAAAAAGGAGGCATGTTTGCAAGATAGCATAATCTTAAGAATGACCTCTACATTTATTGAACACTAGCTGAAACCCGCCCTATATAATATGATTATCAAATGTTTATATGTATATTGAACAGAAAGCAAGGGTTCAGTTTAGCATTATAGTTACATTGTAAACCACCACTTCAAAATGTCTTACTTTAAAACATTCCCCTAGGTCCATTGAGTATGCATGCCAAATTTGGTTGAGCTGCAACAAGTTTTTTTTTTTTTTGGGGGGGGGGGCACAGTAACAAACTGTTTTATATAATAGATATTCAAAAAGAAATTCCTTTAAAAATAAAAATATAAAGAGGCTATTCTTCTCCCATTCCTGTGAATTAGTGGTTTGTTAAAAGGTTGCAATAAGTCATACGAGATTCAAGTGGAGTACTTATTTGAGAACATCTAAGTATAAGGCAAATTAAAAAAGCAGGTGTAGTGGAACAAGTGATTGATACTAAATACTTCAGTTGCCTTTCTATCTAACCTTAATTAGAGAGAGGGGGGAATGCTGCTTTTAGCAAAATCATCGACAGATGATTCTATCTTGTTCAATACTGATTTTCTGTTGGTGAGAATAAAAGATTACAAATTACTTTATCACTAGTTTACCTGTAGACATAAGATATTTTAAAAGATATGAACTAATTCAATTTTAACACAGTTAAACACATGAAATTTATTTTTTTAATTTAAAAGTTTTTTTTATTTCATTTTAAATAAAGTGCTTGGGATGACTAATTTTGATAACATTATCCGTGATAATAATAAATGCCTTTCTCTGTACAGGTAAAGCTCCTATTTTGCACAAGATGCGTTCCAAGAAAATGGACAATCTGGAAGCCTAGTCCAATCTGGGAACAATTACAATTTGTCTGCACCTACTTTGGAATAGGAGTCATCCAAAGTAGGAGCAGACGAAATATGAGCTTCACATATTGGGGGGGGGGGGGGTGCCCCACAAGTTGTCCACTGGGTGGAGTCATTTGGCTCTGCTGGGGTTGACTGCACAGTAAGAGTCATTTTGAAAAGCCCTGAGGTGTCATATTTGTTCCATCTGATGAGTATAGACAATTGACAGGTGAGTGAAATCACCTGGATGCAAAAATCACAAAAATAAAAACCTTAAATACACAGGTATTTGCCATTATGTTTTATAACTGAAGATGACTTGCTCTATTGCAAGTAGAGTTGTCACACAAATAGTTATGATTACTGAGGATTTGATAAGCTATTTTATTCTGGACAAAACAATGTAACCTTGGAATCACAATGATATATCTGTGATAAAATACAGATCAGTTATATATGTATGGTAGTCTATTAAGAGGATGAGAGATTTTTTTTTTTTAATTCCATTAAAGAATTACTAGTTAATACCTGTGAACAAATTCACGGATATATTTGAATTTCTAAGAAACAATTTTTTAAGAAGCAATTTTTTACCCCACCCCTGATTGGAAGAGTCCAGTGCTATGGACAGAAAAGGGAAAAGGTCACACTACTCACTATACAAGTCTATTAACTTAGCATGAGTTGGTATCAGACCATCTATACTAGGAGGAGATCCAATGAGGATAGAACCCATTTACAACAGCCAGGAAGATTAGCTTGCTGGTCATTGCTATACAAATCGCGTATTGAGCATAGTTAGGTATCAGACCATCAATAATGGGAGATCCAATGAGAATTGAACTCACTAACAAAGGCCAGCAAGATTAGCTTGCTGATCATTGCTATACAATGTGGGTTCTGAACCATTTTTTTTTCATATTTATTAACAGCTGTTTTGTATCAGACCATCAATAGTGGGAAATCCAATGAGGGTCGAACCCACTAATGACCAGCCAGTTTAGCTTGCTGATCATTGCTATATGATGGATGTCTAGTTCCTTTTTTTTTTTTATGCTCTACTCGTTAGATATATTTGGATTGAGATATTTTTTATTTCAATTTTTTTAATTTTTTTATTTTAAGAAAAAAAATACTGAATTTGTTTACCGGGAATAGTGCATAGTTTGAAATGGTGTGTAGGAAGTATTTTTGTCAGCAAAATTGTATCCCCCTATTGGGAAAGCTGAGTGTTAATGACAAGGAACCAAGAAAATCCCATTGTCCATTATTAGAGTAGATATTCTTATATAAAATAGGATTTCATTATAGTGGATATTATTGCCATCTTAAATTATACTTTAAAAAGATAATTATTTGTAGTACAGACTTGACTACTGTTATGTCATTTCTATACAACCCAAGGACATTCAACAATCTATTTTGCTCACTGAGCTCAGTGAAGTATCACTATTATAGCTAAAGTACCTTGTATCACATCACAAGGATCTCAGTTATACTTGGGTTTTCTATTCTAGAACTGTTATGCAGCCCAAAGGAAAAGTACCTGGTTTTATTTCAAATTCCTAAAAAATCTCATTAGCATTATTCTTTCTTTGCTGATAACAAAATGTAAAATTTCAGATTTAAATTGCTTAAAATCTTTAAAAAACTTTCTTTTTTTTTTAAATGAGTTAATTTTTATTTAATGATTAAAGAAAACTATTCTTTTATTAAAGCAAAGATTTTCTATATTTTGAAGAACCAAAATCATGAGATATATCTGTTCCATTAGACATTTATCCTGCGACAGAGGAAAAAAAAACACAGAATTAGCAGATCACCTAGCCTACATGTCTCTCCTGTTCAGTCATGTAATGCAAAACTAATTTCTATGTGCAGTTGTAAAAGCCAGGAAAATCTCATTTACTTTATTTTTCATGACACTTACATCCCAGTAGACATCTAATAGAGATCTATGGGACATATATACTCCAGCAGTCAAGGAACCTTGGAATATAAATGTCCCAGGAGTCTCAAAAGAGTAATTATGAGTTTGTGGTACATCAACATTTATATGGATCATCTAAATGTCAAACATTTCCTTAATTCTTAGGCATTAATCAAAAAATGAACAACAATTAATGGCTATGACAGCTGTAACTGTCCTTTTTTTCAGTCATGGTTGGAATCAAAGTTTTCTTTCTTGGAAGATCTTCAGTGTTTTTAAGGCTTTGACTTTCCCCCAATAGCTTTGGAGCAAGTTGGACTAGTTACAGAAAACTGTTTTTAAGGATTTTCTTTATTAATGTCCTCATCTCCACCCCCATCAACATCTGTGCCATCCATTCTCCAACCTTCTTCAAGTTATCTGGGGGTAAAGTCTTGCTCTGCTCATAGTCTGGTCCGTGTGCTATGTCTCATTGTCCTGGTACTTTGGTGGACAATTTACACACTAAATCATAAGCAGAATACGTTTAATAAGACTCCAAACACTTCACCTGAAGATGGTCAGAGAATGGAACAGCCGAAACATTGTGGCAAAAAAAAAGAAAAAAAAAAGAAAAAGTAATTAAAAGTTCATCTAAAAATCCCAAATGAAAAAAAAGGAAACTTCTAATAGCTCAAGTCACCCATATCCTTTAAGGTCCACTCCCTTTACTCTAATCATATATATAATGAGAGGTCTGTAAGTAATACTTATAGTATCAATAGCAGCCATCACCCCCTCTCCCTACCTACCCTCTTATTAAACTACCTAACTTTTTCCCCCCTTTCACACCATGTGTCATAATTATAGTATCAGTAGCAGCCATCAGTTGAGGCTGTTGTATGCTTATGATAACTGTCGGCAAAGCGACGTGTCATGGACTAGTAAAGAATAGAGTGAAGAAGATATTGTTGGCAGAGATCCAAGCCTGGAGCAGCCATAAAGTCTTGTGAATAAGTCTGCCATCTAGCTTCTACTGACTGAATACAAGTAAAGTCAAAAAATACATTTTAACAAAAAACAAACACACTAAAGCAGCTACGGTATCCTCAAATTAAATCCCTCTTTTCTTCCACATACATGTAGTCTCTTATGAAAAAAAAACCAACAAATTGGCACAAGTTGATATGCCTTACAAGTAAACAAAAGTACAAAAACTAGCAAACTTCCTTAATGGAAATATTTTTTAAATCCAACAATATTATACAGGTATGCATTGATTAGTGCCATTAATTTGTTCCAAGGTTTTCTATACTGTACAAAAACTGCACAGTTCAAGTCTTATTATAATTTAATGTGGTTTTTTTTCAGCTTATACTTAGTTACATTAATTTGTACAGCAATACCATAACCGTACTATATCAAAACCTGCATTTATCAAAACAGCACTATTCAAGCTATTCCTGTAACTACAGGCAAAAGAATGTCACTTTGGGTACAAATTACTAATATTATTGGTAATACAACTTCATTTCTCACTGATAATAGTATATAGAAGCAATACCTCAGTTAGCGCTGTAGATATATTCCTGAAAAATGCAGCGCTTTAATGAAACGGTATCACAAGGGGTCATTATAATACAGCATAGAGATTTTAAAATATATAATGTCATTGTTGAGCCTAAACAAGATGGAATGGATTAGTGCTGTGTATCTAATCTGATAGATATTTCACCAGCTCTGGAAAGTAACTGTGTGTTGATGTATAGTGTTACATGATAAATTATTGCGTTTGTGCATGTGTTTATTTTCATACACTTGGTACATTAACCAGAGTGTACAGTATACAGTTATTTCGGAAACTTTCCATGATGCAGTCTTTTATCATTTTTAACATTACTAAATTTATTACATTTGAAAAAGAGCGCTATAGCTAAACAGAGTATTACTGTATTAATATAAATCCATATATTTTCTAAATAGGTTTAAATAATAAAAAAAGTGAGAGAGAGTGCACAGAGAGCGCAGGAGAGAGAGAGAGAGAGAGAGAGAGCGCAGGAGAGAGAGAGAGAGCGCAGGAGAGAGAGAGAGAGAGAGAGAGCGCGAGAGAGCGAGCAAGTGCGCATAGGAGAGAGAGGGAGAGATATAATGACAAACTTGAAATCTGAGAGAAAGAGAGAGAAGTATATGAAGGTATGTAACAACAATTGATGGAATAGGCAACAGACAGACAAACAGAAAGGATGTGATAGATGTTAAAATCGCAACAGAGGCAACATTTAAATATAGCAGCCTCCTGCTACTGCCCACTGCAATCCCAGTGGGCGGGGGTAGGTGTGGCGGGTGGGGGTGAAATACAATGACAGCGAGGCCCGGTAAGAGCAATACTGCAGGTTCATGGAGCCAGGCAAATATATTGATTGAGCACCTACGATGATGACTGGTGGTGGCTGAACAAGTGGAAGCAATCTGAGTGAGGCGGGGGCAGTAAGAGATGCTGACAGTCAGCCAGCAATCAGCTGTTTATTTCCAGCCTTCCCTCCCACTGTATAGAATAGAGTCTACATTTTCTTCATCTCCATCACTTTAAAAAGAGACACAACAAACACACGTCATTTACTAATACACAAATCAATACACGCAATTACACATATGAATGAACTTATTCCCTTCCTGGGGTATGCATACACACACACAGTAAATTTAAACACAATTACACTCACATGCATTGCTGTGTATATTTACACATCCTTTTACATAGACATTGAATGAGAGGTACTTGGAGAGGAGAGGGAGGGAAGGAGCAACCGAGATCACATTGCACTTATCAATGATATACGAGACTCATACTTGATTTTAAATACCAATCATGGATATTTTCATCTAAAATAAAAATGCAGCTTCATTGGTGTCACTTTAACAGTCATCAAATTACTGACATTTAAATCCCAAGAGAAATATTAGACACCAAATGAAGACAAAAGTTTTCAGTTTAAAAATCAAAAGTTCCAACATTTTTTTAGCAAGTTTATTACAATTTCTCCATTGTAATATGTTAAAGTGTTTTATCACCAAAAAACTGGTTTTACTGCAGTATGCAATTTAGCTAAAAGGCAGATGGAAAAAACCAGTAGAATCTGACTTACAACCCTCAAGAGTTTATACACACACTTTACATAGATAAGTGAGAGAAGTCACACCGTCTGTCCGGCTATACAAACCACCTAAACATGGGCACAGCCCAACCAAATTTGGCAAGCATACTCAATGGATCTAGGGGAAGGGATTGAAATAAAAAGTTGAGAAAATTTTTTTTTTAAAAAGGTTGTAGAGGCGTGGTTTTATTTACAATGTAACTATGTTAAACTGGACCCTTACTTTCTGATCAATATACATATTATTTTTAATAAACAAGATGTATATAACGTTTTAAATTATGTGTCATTTATCATCCTATCATTTTCTACTTTAAATATAATTTTCTGGTACACTGAAATCTATTTGAGCCATGTTGTACCAAACATCTTTTCTGCATTTACAAATATATAGCCGATAAGACGGACCTTTTGCAGCTTCCAGAGCCAGCAAACAAAATGGTACCTGCAGCTTCATGAGTCATAGCATGAATTTTACCATTGCTATGACAACTAGAGAATAATGGCAAACGGCCAATAAGACTGACTCATGGAAATGATGGTTTTTGGACAGAATAAAAATTTTTATTAATTTTTGACAGCACAAATTTTGAAAAGCTAAAAAAATATCTTAGTTCTATAAAGATCTCCCTTCTGCCAATTATTAAATTTCATGCAATGCTTTATTCCTGAATTGTAGCAATTAAAAAAGTGACCATTGAAGAAAAGGAAAAGTAGTTTTCTTATTTAGAGGCACAGAAAATATAACCTACTTAAATCTATAGAACTATACACACCTTATAATCCCAGATCCTTTATACAAATATCACACAAAATATTCAAACTTCTTTTTTTCTTTTTTTCCAACAATCCAAACTCTTCTTCCCATCTTTGATTTAACACAAACATTTCGGCCAATGGAGAAGAAGAGATTGAAAACAGTTTAAATGTTAATGACTCTTCTCAAAGATATAGACAATTACAAGAAATAGTTTTTAGGAAAATCCAATAAAGTGTGTTAAATAGAAAAGTCTGTTTGGTTTGTTTTTTTTATAATTTTTCATCAACAACAACCATGTTCACAAGTCTTTCAATGTTTTTTTCGAACCCTTGAATCTGTAGTACCATTACAACACACCAGTGTCTAATCACTGTAGTCCTGGTAAAAGCATGTACCTCAACCCGTAGTACCAGTTTACTGGTACAACGCTTCAGCGTCTAATCACTGTAGTACCAGTAAGCCGGTAAGAGCATGTACCTCGATTTTAGAGTCTGTAAAATAGCTTGAAACATAGTATTCAGTGTAGTACTCCTCCATACCCTTAGGAATAGGGTAAATCAAGTTTACATATTTCTACAAATAATTCCAAACGTTTTTGTTTCTAAATCAATCTTTATTATTATTGGATGAAGTATTGTTACATACCACTTTATTAAATTTGACTAGTTTTTTACCTTCATCCTAATTTTGGTTGTTTTAGTTTTGTTTCCGAATTAATAAATTGTATAAAAACAACTAAAATTAGGATGAAGGTAAACTAGTCAAATTTAATAAAAACTTGTGTTTTTGTTTCTGTACGAAGATGGATCGAGATGTCAATCAACCCAAATGTTCAGGAGTGAAAAGGAGATGGATAAGTTTCATGAGCACTGAAGAAGTATTATCTAAAGTGTTCAAATCTGATGAAGATGAAACTTTACGATGAAGACTACCCAGAGAGTGTGCAACTTTATATTACCCATTTGCTGCTCTTCACTGCTTTATTTTTGTTACACAGGCATTTCTGAAAAATTGATATTTACCCAAAATGTCCAAGGATAGTGTATCGGCAGGCGGTCAGTTCTCAGGGACAATGGGTTAAGAAAACTGATATGGACACTTGCCATGGATTAGGGTTAGAGTTGCTTTTGTTTTTTTTAGTATTGCTAAATAAATATTTAAAATAAATTAAATTATACTTTCAGAAGGTGTATTAAGGGTCTGGAGCAAGTTTTGTATAATTCAATTTTTCCCCCCTCCAAGTAGGTTATATTTGTAGTGGCCATAAATTAGAAAATATTACTAAAAGCATTCATCATGTCCTTGTCAGCATTTAATTTTCTTAGTTTGGGATAATGAGCCTCAATTTAAACTTTGAACCTCTTAATTGTGTGTCTGTTGCTACAAGCATGGCACCACACCAGCAAGTTTGATATGCAAAAGTTTTTCTCCTGGTGTAAATTTTTGTCAATGAGTAAGGAAAACCAAAAACGTGCATAAAGTCATTATTAACATTACTACTACAACAACAGTTTTTGAGTACAAGCAGTGTGGTCCATAAAAGGAAGTGAGGTCCCTCCTATAGAGCTAGTAGTATTGCTTTATTTTTGCATCCCTTACTCCAATGACTGTGGTCCTGAATCGCAAATAGTAATTATTAATTCATTTTAAAAGTGTTACAATGTAAATGAATTCTAAGCAGTAATTATTCATTTTAATAAAATTCAAAGCATAACATAAATGATGGACAGTGCTATACGGCCAAGAATGCCCTTATCAAGTCTTTTACAGGGTTAAAGTTGGCATAATGCAGAGACACGTTAGTTATTTTCATTGTAGTATGTATAAGAAAATAAGTATCTATTGATAGCTCTGTAGCAAGGATCACACACCTGAAATGTGAAAATAAAGCAATACTGCAAGCTCTGTAGGAGGGACCACACTACTTAACTTGTACCCACTTTTTGTAAAGCAGCTTTGGTGTCAGGTAAGTTTTTAGCTTACCTGAAGGAAAAAAAGATTAATAAATTTTTTTCAAACAAGTAGGCATAGAAATACATTTTTTAATGCTTGATCATGTGTCTAGAACACCCTTTCTCAATCTTTTTAGACTGGAGGAACCCTTGAAATAACTTTCATAAAAATATATGACACATTTGTGCGTTCAAAAATGTATGTATTATAATCTAAAAGCAATTATCAGTATTCTACAGTGTACAGGAAGATAGTTTTCTACATATTTGTTCATTTTGATGAACATTCTAACATACTCTATTTTTTTCAGTCCCCTCTCACCCAAAGGACATTAAATATAAAAAATATAAAATGCAAGTCAGTTTCCTTGAAAAGAATTAGCATAATTGTATGGATCATGTGAGATGTTTTTCCTACCACCACTGTCCAGTACAGCATTGAAACTATTTTAACAAAACACATTTATATATAGCAGTTAGTTGGTTAACAATAAAGTACATGATTACAAGATAATTATGTATAATTTATGAAAATGTTATTTCTTCAGAGTAACAATTTAAAAAAATATTTACTACCTAAAAAAAAAATGTTGAAAATGCTATTTAAAAACTGGCAATAAATATTTTAAATTCTCACTCAGCCATGTGAAAGAAATAGTGAAGCAGAATTTGTAATTGTTTCATAGACAAACAGTTTTTAGTAACATCAATAGCTGCAGTAATAGTACGTGAAAGTGGTTGAAATGAGTCAAAACATTAGGCCAGCAAGAATGAAAACTATCCCTGGCTGGATCTCCCTTCCTGACCAGTACTGTAAGTGCAAACACATGTACGTGGCAGCTATCCCACCAATGCAATCTTCAGAACTGAGGAAGGAAACGATTGATTTTGTTCACACTGTGATGAATATAGATTGCGTCTCTATAAATAGCCCATTTCTCAATATTCCGATTTTGGATCGCTTGTAGAAGAGGAGAATCTATTTTTGCAAATGTGCAGTCTCTAAAAAGCGGTGACAGTCTTCAAAGCTTACAAATAGGACAGGAGAAGCGAGACAAAAAAAATATGTCAAAAACAAATGCATTGTGAAGAGCCAATCTGAATTCAGGATGATCTGTTTGCCTGATCTACAATGTAAAGAGAATATCAATACAAATAAATAAGGTTCGCTTAGTCATCTGCAAACAGTCATTGTAATCTAGAAAAGTCAATTTTTTTGAGGAACTGAAAGATTTTTTTTCTATAATAAAACTATGTTTCCAATGGAATAAAAAA
>VCCN01003999.1:2428609-2439712 GCA_006491835.1 Architeuthis dux | reverse complement strand
AAGAAACCTATGTTGACAGTTTTGGTTGATGCTTTCTAATAAGCAGAATTATATATTTTCTATTGTCTACTTTTCCCAGATAATTATTAAGGAAATGTTTTGGTATATAATTTGCTCTTTCTAATTCACAAGTTGGTCATAAGAAATGGATTTAGTAGGACATGTTCAGCATTGATAAATAGGCCACTAGAATTACCTCATAAATCAACAGAATTGAAAAAATGTTTTAAGTTTTAAAAAATCAAAATGTTTATATAAGTTATGATTAGTGGTTGACCAATATGGGTTTTGGGTTTGATATTTAGAGAGCCAATGGCCAATATATAAGGCCGATATGTTTTGTTTTTTCATCTGATAAAATACAATTTGATAATAATAACAAGAGACACAAAATTGAACTTAAATGAACATTTATTTAACATTACTGTCGGTCTGCATTGTCTCTAGAAGTACATCTGCACTCTGCACTCTTTTTTTAAAAATAAAAAATAAATGTCTACAACTAAACTTTGTAAAAAAAACAAAAAACAAAAAAAAACAAAAAAACTTCTGAATGAAAAATAAAGTTTTAGTGCATTTAACAACAGCATTTATCAGCAGACAGCAGCATCTCCTTGTTTCTGAGAGAACACAAATGTGTAAACTTACATTATGCATAAATAAATAAAAAAATAAATAAATATTAAATAAAATAAACAATGTTAGTTTATTGCACCCAGCAACAGCTCTTTGCTTTGTTTTTGGTCCCAATAAACAATTATTTAACACTAAAATAATGTACATATTATTCGCTTCATGAACACAGAAAAATATTTGAAAATAAAAAAATTGTGCATTGTCTCTGTTTAGGAAATAAAAATTATTTATTTCCCAAACAGAGACATTAGTTATAAACACTGTATAGTCTACTTCAATGAAACACACAACCAGCCAACAGCTAAAGAACGCTAAGCCTATCTTCACTTCCTTTCTTGTATTTTCTGGGGTTTTTATTCCAAGGATTGATTTAAAAAGCTAAAAGAAAGGGTAGGAAAGAAATAAGACTAAGAACCAACATGACTGCCTCCGACCTCACAGATACCCCCTCACTCGGTGTTGTACAGTTGGCTCTCTGGAAAAAGTACAAGCCTTTGATCTCGCTAAGCCGATGTAGTCTATCTACCTTGTCAGAACACTGAATTCATGAAAAATTACATGCTTTTCTTTGCACATCTCTCTTTCACCCTTCAGTTAACTAAAAGGTACTTTTTTCTATTAAAATAAAAAAAAAATTTTTAAATAAAAAAAAAAAAAAAAAAAAAAAAAAAAAAAAAAAAAAAAAAAAGAAAGAAAAAAAAAAAGAAGAAAAATCGGCCTCATTGTGCAAAATAAATTGACCAATGCCGATTATCTCAAAATGTAAAACATTGTCCCGCCGGCTGTTTAACCGGTCGACATCTACGTAAACATCACAGTATGTATACATATATGATTAGGTCTTGATTTTTTTCTTCCCATCTGCACATGAAATATTGAACAAACACAAATCATAATCCTTTACAATACAGAGTAAAATGTATTAAATGTTAAATGCTAGTTAATAAAATAGTGATTAATCCAGCACAGAGCCAAAAATCCCATTCTCTAATAAAAATGCCTAGCAGAACATTACTGTTGGCAACTTCAGGAAATGCCCTGACTTTAGTCTAACCAGGAGGTCCAGCTTAGGAGAGAACAGACAAAGCTATTATTAATGCCAACCAATTTCCCAAGTGAGGAGCCACAGTTATTGAAACAAGAGATGAATTAGCAATGAATAACGCAAAGTTTATTAATTTATACTGTTCCAAAGGTGCATGTTTGGAAGCGGCCGGACTTCATAATTAATTTTCTGTCCGTCGTACGCAACTACGACTTCAAAGTATTTTGGCTACTTCTCTTCAGTGTTACCAATTTAGATATTTTATATCTAAATTAAGATTTATAATTTTAGATAAAAGATCTATATTTTTTTAATTTATTTTTATTATGATTTCTCGAGAACCGCAGATCAAAAAAAACTTCAAACTCAACACTGCACTTCCTTGTGTGCTGATTAATATATCTGGCAAATATCAATTTTGTACAATGGCCAGTTGTCAAGTAATCACACACAGAGATTTATTCAATTGTAGTTAGAGGACATCATGAGCACCAGCCATACAGCAATGGTTAACAAACTGATCTTGCAGACCATTTTAAGTAAGTTTGATCCTCAATGGATGCCCTACTATTCTGGATCTGTGCCAGACTGTTAACTTTAATAAATATCTACAAAATGTTGTAGCATTGGTTAGCCTCGTAGATCATTGCTAGCGATTTCAATCCTCACTGGGTGCGTGTATCTCTGAGTAAGACTAAGCTTAGTAAATCCCCATGCACTTGTGGAAGGGACACCTGTTGTAAAGTGATAGTTAGCAAGCAAGTCTTGCAGACCAATTCACTAGAGCAGTGAGTTCAATCCTAACTGGATGCTGCACCACTGTATCCCTGAGTAAGACTAAGCTAAGCTTAGTAAATATACTTCATGCTTGTGGAAGGGACATCTGTAAGATGAGAGAGGTCTAAGTATAGATAGTTAGTTGGATCTTTACATGCTGTATTATTTTGGCCCGGTGTCAGACTAAGCTCAGTTTACAAATTATCTATACTAGTTGAAATACCCGCCCTAATGGGCTGTTGTAAATTGCTGTTAAAAAACAAAAGAAGCTAACCCTATAGATAAGCAGTGTAAATTTGTTTGAACAGCTGAAATTATTTTTAATATATCTCATTGCTATAGATCATCATCAGCCATTATAAGTCCACTGCTGGACAAAGGCCTTTCCCATCATCTTCCATGACAACCGCAATTGTGCAACACTCTGCCATGTTCTACCAGCAAACCTATTCTACCTCATCCATCCATCAATCTTGTGTCAGGTCTTTTCCTACCGGGTTTACTGTGCCATGGCCACCAAACAGTTATCCTTTTGCTCCATCTATTGTCATCTCTTCTTGCATCCTTCACTCTAGACCTACCTCTGATCCATGTTGATCTTTTTCTATCTGCTTTTCTCTGTGCAAATCTTTCCCAGGGACACATTTGTACACACAGGAATTTTCATGGTGTTATGTTTTGTGGACAATAAAATGTTTTTATTTAAAATTTACAATATCAGATAAAGCAGCAGCAGTCAACATTTCAAAAACTGTTTATTTGTCTCTCTCTCAGCCCCTCTCTAAACTAACCACTACAAAGAAACTACCCCATTCTTGAGTGGCTGATAAAGGCAGCTGGCAAGGCTGTTAAGAGAAGCCAAGCACAAAAAATGTTTCAATTTCAAGATAAATGTTTTATTGTAAATCGATCAGCACCCCCAAACATATTTTGAGGGGGTGATTTTCAAAATCTAACTTGCTAAAGACTTGCCTAGTGCTCCCAAGAGTACCCACAGAAAATTTCATGGGGTTATGTCAAGTGGTTTTTGTGGTAGGCTGTCATATACAGACAGAGAGACATTTGGTGAATTATAATAAGATTAAAGGCAATTGTAAAGTTATGAAATTAATTGTTTAATGGGTTTCCTATTTTTTAAATTATGGATTTTACTAATTTAATAAGTGGAAACAGCTGTAATTCCATTCATCATACCTGTTGAATAAAAAGTTGCATGACTTTGTCATTGTGTCAATAGACAGTTCAGTTTTTGATTACATATCTGAAGGCTGCGCAATCCATAAACAACATTCTTTAGTCTTCTCTAAACATAAATAGATAAGAATAGTTAAAGAAATCAGAAGACAAAACAATATCTTGAATTTTTCATGAAGGATAACCAACACATGGAACCTTAAAATCAGATGCTCAAAACATCACCTATCACATGTTTCTATAATGTGTAGATTGGACCCAAAGAAATCCAGAGGTGCCTGAATTAAATAATCACTAGGTTATATTTGAATTTCTACAAGCTGTTTTTTTTAAGAAACATATCTAGAAGTTTTTTTCTAAAAATTATATATATATATACACACACACACACACACACACACACACACACACACACACACTGGAGGCCATATGCACTTAGTAAAAATATCTACCCGTGTTTCTATGGAGTTCGAGTGGTTTCTTCACATTATTTTACTTTAAGGCTTAATAGTTCACTACTTCAAAGCTGTTAATAGTGTAAATAAATGTTTAAGTCTCATCAATTTCATCTGAGGTTTTATTAAAAAGTGATTGAAGACAATTAATCCATTGGTAATTGATAGAACTAACACAGAGTAGCTGAGTACGCCAACTACAAAAATGTCAAAATGACACTCATGTAAGATCATATTGAAATGTACATTGATTAATGTTCTAAAACCAGAAAATAATGTAGGGTATACACTTGACTGATTTTAGTACTAACAGTGGGGGGGGGGGGATAGAAACAAATATTTCAGATTTTTTTTTTCAAACTTTGCTTTAGTTAACCTCAATATTTAGTAAATAGAAAAAGTCAATTAGTTAAGAGTAATGTTTTTTATGATTGTTTTTTGTTAAGAAACATTATGAAACTATAAATCAATCTTTATTATTATTGGATGAAGTATTGTAACACCACTTTTTACATTCAACTTAATGTTAGTTGTTTTTATACAACTTATTAATTTGTGCCACTGTTTCTATGGCAATGAATAACAGTGCAATCGGAAATAAACAGTGGCACAAATTAATAAGTTGTATAAAAACAACTAAAATTACGATGACGGTAAAATCTAGTCAAATTTACTAAAAAAGTGGTGTATTATAAAACTAGATGAACAAAGTAAAAGTACTTGGGAAATTTGGACAGACAAGCCTGGTAGTAATTTTGAATTGTTATAGTCACATTTCTAAAACTACATACACATCTAATATCATATGATAGTATTATTAAACTAGGATTTCGACAACAAGGAAATGGCCACTTAAAAACACATTTCAACTTTTCAATGAGATGGGTGATTCAGTCTGTTTAAAGAGTTAGTTCATTATTTATTTACACATATATAATCATGATGGCTTCCAGGATTTAACACTTTTACACTTCATGCTTATTTAAATCAGTCTATTTGTGTATTTGTAAAATCAAAGATATATAAGTACATAAATATATAAACATCACATTGTTCAATATATAGATAGATTATTATTTTGAAGAAAATATTAAATCTAAATTTAATTTCAGTCTATCAGAAGAAATTAAATCTTCAAATGAAAAATGCAGAAGCAAAGTTTCCGGTCTGAATCCATGATCAGATCACAAGTGCTTAACCCCATCTCTATAGTAAATGTCTTTACAGATTCCTCTCCAATTACAGATACCAAAGTAGTTCTATCTACTAAAAAGAATTGAAGTAACTAAAGCAGTGACCGTTCCAAAGGTGCATGTTTGGAAAGGGACTGAAATACATGTGTGGAGCAGAATGCCATAATTGTCATGTAAAATAATTTTTTGTCCGTCGTACAAAACTATGGCTCCGAAGTATTTCTGTTACTTGTCTTTAGTGTTGCCAATTTAAATATTTTATATCTAAATTTAGATATTTCTAAAGAACGGGAGTCAAGGGAGATAATTCATATAACCTAAGAAAGATCTATATTTTTTAATGTTTTATTAGATTTCTCGAGAACCGTTGATCAAAAAAACTTCAAACTCGACACAGCACTGCCTTGTGTGCTGACTAATATATCTGGCGAATGTCAACTTCACACAATAGCCGTTTGTTGAGTAATCGCAGTGCATAAACATACGCACACAGACAGCTTTTTTCAATTGTAGTTAGATTACTACAAGTGTGTAAATCCTGAGGCAGAGTTAACAAAAGCTTTACTATCAATCAACATTAAGTCATTTTCCCAAATCTGAAAAGCATGGGGATTTCCCAAAATGTACACACAAAGGAAACAACAAGCCTCTTATGTCCTGTCCAATAAAATAAGCTGCTATAAAATTAACACAAAGAAAAATCCATTGCTAACAGGATACAAACTGACCAATGGAATAAGCCTGAGTCAAGTTTCTTATGGAAAATCTGCGCAATCAGCCACACAAATTAAAGTCCAAGGATCAATCCAAAAAATATCAATTAGAGTCTATGATAAACAGCAGCAGCCAATTTTGTGTCTGTGTGTGCATGTTATCTGGTACGGTATACAGCAGATTTAACGACAACACTTTACCGATAACTATTTAATGAGATGCACAATTTATTGCGATATCCAAATTACCGAGAAAGTCAAAATGAAATAAAATTATAAATTAAAACAAAATAAATTTCACAAACAAACACTTTTGTTTTTTATTTACGCTAAAAAGTTTAAGATACATAAAATTTAAGGGGTATCATGCAGTTTAAACAGGTTTTCGTCAGCTGATTTTTCAGGTCATAGTTCAGTGTCATTTCTATATTTAAATGTTTTCATTTAATTATCTTTAGTTAAGATTATTTAGTACCTGATTAGGGTTATAGACCCTTAACCAATTGTTTTTAGTGCTTAATATGAGAAGCAGTGGCTGTACTGCGAATTTTTCGCTAAACTGATTTTATATTTTTATATTTACTTTTTTGATGATGAAGTATTGTAAATCATTATTCAATTTTTTACTACTATTTACCTTCATGCTAATTTTTTTTAGTTGCTTTTTTTTAAAAATCAGAAATTAAGATGTAGGTAAATTATTTATTTATATTTTGATTAAGTTTCAGATGCAAGTTATAGATAAAGGTTTTTTTTTAAAATTCACAAACAATTTTATTTAAACTGGAATAGTTAAAAGACTTGAATTTTAGTTACAGGTGTATTTTTAGATTAAAAAAATTCTCCATTCACTTTTCTTTTTTACAAATGGAATAAATATTTCTTACAATAAAAATAATTCTTATACAAGTTTTTAACTTTTTTTTCTCGTCACGTATCGCTTTTTCGTCAAAAGTTTAGGAAGTACCTAAATAGCTGAAAAGGGCATGGGCCCTCTGCCGAATGATTGCCGAATCTTCTAATATATTTTCGTTCCAGCAAATTATTAAGCTTTTTGTAATTTTAAAGATCTCAGTATATTATATCTCAATAAATGTTGGTAATTTGCTGCCGGTGAATCTTCCGCTTCCCCTCTGGTAGTAGGTAGGCAACTATCACTAAAATATCACTACTACTACTACTAATACTGCAGCTGTTGTCACAGTTTTGTTTTTTATCCAATTCTGTTCTGTTTAACAGAAAATATGAAGAGTTGTAGAAAATCGACAGAAAAATAAATTTCATTAGAGGCATCCATTTATTTTTGTTCGCAATAAATACATTTATACTAAAATATATATATTTGTATGATTTAACCATACATAAAAAAACCTGTCATTTTTGACAGGTACTGTGCTAGTTTTTAATGATTAGGATCCGAAGCAATAAGGAATAGCCTGGGGTCTGATAATTATAATTTAATGTAAAAAAATCAAATTTAAGTTTTAACTTAAATTTGCATGTCAGAATGGAGAGATTTTAGCTACAGAAACCATTAAACTAATTCTCTTTTCTGAATGCATTGATCCCAGTAGCAGAGGATCTTGAAGGGTGAAATGTCATTAATAGTCAATTAGAAACAGGAGTTGAGTTTTGTACAACGCAAGTTTATGATTGATTGACTGATTGATTTGTTTAGCAGTATATCAACCCTTGATGGGTCATTTAATGCCAAAAGTTTTTAAAAAATAGAGTCTTATGACTTTGGTGAAAGGTTATTTTTTTAACTAGAGTCTTGCGACTTTGATGAAAGAACAGGTGGCCCGGGGGTGGGGTCTTACCCCTCTGCAGTCGGCATATTCTAGGCCCCAGCCGACAGGACCGACAAGTTTATGAGGTAAAGGTAAGATAAAGCGTCTGTCTCTTAAGAGACAATTTCCATGGGAGTATTTATGGCCGGTGACGAAATCTCGGTTTCCTGTGCATGCATCAGCTTAGTGAGCCTTACAAGTTTGAAATCTGGTCAAGACCAGGACTTTATTCTAACAAGTTTTTATGTTGATGCAAGTCCACCGAAGGGATACCTCCACCCTAATCACACAGCTTAGAGAGTATTCAATTAGCTGCTGAGTGCACAAGGAAATTTGTCCTAATGAAGAATTTTCCACACTCTTCGCTCATACTTGTAATCGAACCCAGAACCTTCTGCATGTGAGGCAGACATGCTAACCATTACACTATCCGAGCGGACAAGTTTATGAGGACCAAACAATAACAAAGATGTCTTACTGATCTACACCAATTATAACAAATGAGCAATAAAAATACGTTTTATAAATAGGAACATAAAACCATTTTTTAACTAACAATGGGGTTTTTTTGGTATAATGTTATAAAACCATATAAAAAGTATAGTGTTCTGTAAAAGAACATTCTATTCAGAAAAGGTTTTAATTACATCTGCAGATTCATTAACCAAAAAGACAATAGTAATAAATACCTAATTGACATCACTGACATTAACTTACTGCAAGAAATTCAATAATATTAACAACGGCCAGTCATGCTATACATGGGCCTTTTCTAAGTGGCATTAACATTTTAATAATTAAAGTAAATATAGCATTGATTTCCATACATAGCATTTTAATCTTTACGTTATATAAAACATTGAATACATTATGTTAATGGATATGTAATATTATCTTACTTTTATACACAGTACTGATATACACTAAACTTAGTTGGGCACAAGTGTGTTCAACTCAATGAGAATCAAACTCACTACAGTAGTAATGGTCTGCAAAACTAGTTTGCTAACCATTGCTCCTTATCAAGGTGTTCCATTTACTAAGCTTAGCTAGTCTGGCACAAGGCTACCATTATAGAGCACTCAATAAGGATTGAACTTACTACAGTTGTAATGGTCTGTAAGAACAGCTTACTGACCATTTAACTCTGTAGTGAGGCACTGTTTTATACACTGTATTGATCAGTATAACAAATCTTTTTATGATGGGGATAATGTTAAAATGTCATTCAGTAATGACTTTTCCCCTGCGCATCAAAGTGGGTACAATGCAGTTACGTTATTGCAGCAGCTGCTCAAGTGTGAGTGTGTGTACTTGCTTCTTGTCGACAGGGTGAGGAGAAGACCACAAATGGCAAACAAGACAGTTTGAGAGGAGCACAAAATATTGGCAGAGCAACACCAGGTAAAAATCTATATGTCAACGAAGTAAGAAATTGATCCGATCTTTGGTGGTAGACAAGGTAGCAAACAAATGGACTAAATTAAATTATTAAAAGGATACCTACACAACTAGCGTCAACAGGTCTATGAATGCCAAAATCTCTTACTTTCAGACCAAACTAAAAATGTTGAAAAATTCATAAAAAAGGGAGGAAAGGGAGAGTGGGCGAGGAAAGAGGAATTTTGTTTTTTTTCCATGACGTGTGACTTAAAAAAGGAAAAAAAACAAAATTCCTCTTTCTTCGCCCACTCTCCCTTTCCTCCCTTTTTTATGAATTTTTCAATCAATTCTCGAAATAAAAAAAATGTGATGTTTAAGAAAAAGCGTTTGTAATTTAAGAAGCTAAGACATTTTTTAAACATCTCATATTGTAAGCTTGGAGTTATGGCCAATAACTTATAGGGAACGCAAATAGATACACACTTCTTGGATACAAACGAAAATATAGCAAGGCTCGAGAAAACTGGTCAGTGTCCATTTTCAGAGAGTCTTTTTTTTTTAATCTCTTAACAGCTTCTTTTTTTTTTTTAATCAATTGGAAACAAAGTTTTATTACAGAAACAAATGTTGACAAATGCTGTCAAAAATTGTGTAAACAACATTGCAGGTTTTGAACAGCATTTGGGATACCTAATTAAACCTTGGTTGCCAATAAGTTTCAGTCTCCAATACCAACAATCCTTTAACCAGCAAGGCATAATTTGAAGTAATAGATTTTTACAAAATGCTATTGCAAACACCATTTTGAGATTTAAAAATGTTCCTTAAATTTGCTCTTCTAAGCATAATCTTGTTACTTCTGCATCCATAAAAGAGGGCACCAGTTTCTATCAAATACAGGTCCGGTTAGCCACTCAATAGAAACTGTCACAGGACCAACATCTTTTGGCAGCAGGCTGTGTTGACGGTGGTCAATTAAAAAAATTAGAAAGAGGGGTGTTCAATGAATAAGTTACTTCTCTTTCCTTTTGTTAGGCAATAACTAAAAAAGTCAGAATTTTCAAAAACCGTGAACACTGCCAGACACAAACTAAGGGACTAATTTAGCATAAATTTACATTGTAAATTGAAACTTATTGCGATATACTGATGCACCAATCAATCATTGCACCTCTATTAGTGTGGCCTGTATGCAGAATGCATATAGATAGGTTTCTTCAGTTTTTAAGTTGGTCTGGCTGGCTATGTTGGTTGACGGTTTCTAATACTGTTTTGCTATTACAGACTCTACAAACTGTGGCAGAGAGAAACTTAAAAAAATGTTTCAGATGATACAGCAATGATACCAAATGCATCATGGGAAATGGATCAATGTTCCAATGATACCAAATGTTTTATAAAACATTTAAACAGTTAAGAGATGACACTTCCCAAATAATTACATTTTTCTTCTTGCTCTCACTTTTTTTCGGAAGTGTAAAGAGGAACTGAACTACTTTGATTTTTATAAAATTTTACAAATGCATCATGATGAAGTCAACACTTCATGTGATAAGATTAGTGATAACACAAATGTTATCTATTTTTATAGAGAAGTAATGGTCTTGTGATATTAATCACATTTTTATGATTTCTTTCCTTGTTGGACTCATTTTACCATGAAATGGAAAACCCAGATTTCAGTTTGAGTTTTTTTTATCTTGTGAAAAACAAACAAATAAAATAAAAATCCATCACCCAACATACAATAGGAGTCAGTCCGTTATCTTAATTAAATTCCATGTAAATTAAAGTCTGTTAACCAAATGGCGTGGTCACATTGATTTGTGCTTAATAGTATCCACAAGAGTTATTACTGGACTTAATCTTATTAAGTATATATATAGTTTTTAAATTCTCGAAACTGCTTAGTAAATG
>VCCN01003999.1:2407565-2421058 GCA_006491835.1 Architeuthis dux | reverse complement strand
AAAAAAAAAAAAAAAAAAAATCTTTTCTTATTCTTTTACTTACAGTTAAACATCGAAATGCATGTCATTTTAACGAACAAAAAGTAAATTATCAAATAAAATAATTGTTTTAAAAATTACTGCTTAGGGTAATTTTTAATTGGACAATATTTTTTTACGGAGGGCGTAAAGTAAAAAGTCTTGCCAATCAAGTGACTCGACCCCATTCTTTCAAAAACGCTTCAAGCCCTCCATACATGTCGTCTGCTATTGTTGACATGGCCTGTCGATCACTGATCGATATACGATCACCGATTATACCGACCCCTACTGTTGGGGGGGAAAAAAGCTATATTTCATTGTTTTTTTGTTTATGCAGCATATCAGGTCACGATTTTTACATTTCAGTGGAGATTACTGATGAAACTAACTTTTGCAAATATAATCATATCCATACCAATACCAATGTGAGTGTTAAATTATTTTAGTTGATTTTTTAATCACAGAATCTCATTTTTTAAAATTTTAAGACCTGTCTGTCAACAAAATGGCATCAAAGGGATTGATTTATCGATTAAAAAGTAAACATTTATTTTAAAAGTAAAAGTCCAATTCTACGTTGTAATTAATGAAAATTTGTTTTTCTTTTTTTGTAAAAAAATAATTTGGACTTTCCTCTTTTTAACAAGAACAAAAAAAAAACTCGAGAACAGATTTAAACATTTTTTAATTGCGTTTTAAAATAGGTTGTCGAAGATTTTAAAAGTTCCGTGGGTCTCCCTGGACAAATAATTATTCATATATTAAAACTTTCCTGGTGAAGAAAGAGTGCCCCCCCCCCCCAAAAAAAAAGTTTACTTTCTGATCCCAAAATGTCAATTGAGATGAAATTATTTTCCTTTATCTTTTAAATACAGTAAAAGTGAAAAAGTGTTTTTCTCTGAGAGAAAGACAGAAAAACAAAGTTGTTTACAGTAAAAAGGGGGTGTGAATTTTGTGAGGTCATTGCAAAATAGCCAGATGGCACAGTTACTCTCCTCGTGACAATCACATGACACAGTCTCAGCCACCCATATAAGATTTAAACAAACATAAATAAATACACTTTTTTTCCCCGTTCTAATACTTTTGTAGAGCTGGAAATCTAATTTCATAAACTAGGAAATACTTTATAATGTAATATTTTTTAGAGAAAAATAGGTTAATATTTTTTTTTAATGAAATATGTCACTTTGAAACACTTTGACAAACTACGGTACTTAACCGAAGATTGTCAACAAACATGTGCAAGTTGTCTGGATTTTATAATCTTAGATTAAGTATTTTATTTTCATTATTAATTCTGACTAATCTTTCTTTCAAGTTTGCTTTTTATCAGGTCGATACATTCTACGACCGTATCGAGCGCTGTGATAAAAAAAAAGGGGGCAACAAAAAAATGAAAGAAAAACTTAAAACTATATAAAATTGGATTTTCGATAGTTTTGAGAAAGGGATTAACATTCAAATAGTTCTTTGGACGATTGAACTCCTTGTTGTTTGTGTTGTTTAACACGACGTTTCGGCCGATCCATTCTTCGACCTTCCTCAGGTGTAATATCCGAATGTGCTAGGGTAAACAGAACTTTAACTTCAAAAGGAGGCAACCCGTATAACGTAGGAATCGGGTGTTTCTTTATCCTTGCCTTGTCGGGTTTAGGTTTGTTGAGTAGCGGAAGCCACATAAGAACTATTAAGTTGAATATAAAGCATTATTCCTAGTTTTAATGAAAAAAAGCTTGTCAATCGTAACGAAACTTGGTATTAAAATTGAAATCACATGGTGAGGAAGTGGTTACTAGTAGGCGTAGCTAAGTAAAGTTAGTTACGCCACGTGTATTTGTATATTTATTTTTTGTCTGTTACACCCCAAATCAATTGAATGAACTAAAAAGATTTACACCAACTGTAAAATGAAATGAATTAGACAAAAACATTTCAATGGCCAATATTTAAAGACTGGAATGCTAAATCCTATGGACTTGACAAAATATCAGTTTTATATGCCAATGCCATCATAGGTACACCACTCCACTAGTCTTATTTTATAAAAGCCAATGTCACTTTTTTGTTTGTTGGTTTCTGTCACGCTAAAGCAAAAAGAAAGAGACGGAAGGGGTAAAGAAAAGCTTGTGTCTGTATGTTACCTTACGCTAAATTAAGCAGTTGTGTGTATGTGCATTCGTGTCAACATCACTACTACGGCAGTTGATATATTCGTAGTACGACATAAAACAAGTAGGCATCTCCGACTTTGTCATGAATTAAACTGGGGGAGGGGGGGTTCACATTAAAAAAGAAATTCGTTTTTTACCCATTATGGTTATAAAATTAACAAAAAACATTAAATATGAAGGGTTGTTGAAAATCGACAGAAAAATAAATTTCGTTAGATAAGCGTTTTTTGTTTTCAATAAGTAAATCTATACTAAAATATATATTCGTATGATTTATCAATAGGTAAGTCATTTTTTTAACGGGTACTATGCTGCTAGTTAGTTAATTGATTATTTTTTCTGACATTGAGACAACGTAGATCGTTACTTGAAAAACCTACTTAGTTGCATTACTTAAAACCGGTAATGCATTTTGATTTTGTGGGTTTAGATTCCTTTTTCGGTTAGGAAATGGATTTCATCGATTTTATTAAAATATGAGCGGGACATTTGGTTTCTATTCTTTTTCTTCGGTTACTTTCTTGAATTCTTAGGTAGGTTGGAACAAGGATTTAGTAGTGACAACCATTTTTCCTGCTTTGAAAAAACGGGGAAAAACCATGACCTTATTCGGTTTAAAAGTACTCGACCCATCATGAAAAGGAAATAATTAAAACTAAAAGTGTATATTACACATGATAGTCATTTTTAATTGTAAAATTCAAGGGATCGTTGAGAAAAGAAAGAAGTAATTATTGCGATGTCATGTGTAGAGGTCAGGGTTGTTGATGTTCTTTAGTTTTGTTACACAATAAAAGGAACTCACATAATATCAATCAACACCGACAGGTCATAAAAAACGTTTTATGGCAAAAAATCCGAGGTGAAAAAAAACAAAACAATTTATCCATTCGTACAAAACGAAGTATTTAAAGTAAAGCCTAATGTTTAATAGTATTAAATTAATACACATCAAAATATCAGCTAAAACTAGGAGGAAAGACAACATTTAGATTGGACATTTTGAGTAAATTAATAGTTCAATTCAAATGAATACTAAAAATATTTTCACTCAGTATTTATTTATACGAATTGGAACATTTTTCCACTGTCAACAGCTTCGGCAATTTTAAATGAGAAGTGTCAGAATCGTTGCAATATCCAATTTATTTAACAAGTCAAGTTATATCAGAATGAATCCAATCGAATTAATATATTTGATACATTTACAATTTTCATTTCATTTCTTTCTCTACTTTCGAAGACAACCACAATATGCGAGCGGGGGAAAAGAAATTTACCGAACTAGAGACTCAAGCCTCAGTTAAGAGAAGAAAATAATTTTTAAGTAAGATTTTTCCCCTTAAAAGATTCTAACACCTGTAAAATTTCAGATATCACTGAAGTGAGATTAAAAATAAATAATTACAAAAAAAAAAAAGGAAATGGCTTAAAGATGTAAGGGTTTAAAAATGTATGAATGACTTGATGTTTATTGTTTACTTCTTTCATTTTTTAAATAAAGACAGCAATAATTAACGCTTTAGTACTTAGCAATTCAAACGTCTAATACTATAGTTAGCTACAAATAAAATAATGAAATTAGTAGATGCGATAAAATAAGTAGAAACAATATGCAACCATCTGAGGTTGACTTCAGTTTTTACCAACAGCATTCCTCTTCTTTCTCCACAATGGACAATACATCCCATCTCATTAGTGGACATCGTCGTCTGGATTAAAACTTTAATATTTTTAGCCATACAAAACACATTAAAACACTAAAAACCGGAAACGTGACCAAACACTTAAAATTAAGATTGAAGTTTCATTTATTTTATTACATTAACTCAACATTAAATATATAAAACTGAAACTGTAGCGAAATAATTAATAATTTGCTCTTATCAGTTGTTTTATGAGGTATTTTGTTTTTATCACGATAAAGAGTAAAGACAAAAAACAATATGACACGGTGGAGTTGAAGTGTCACGGTGTCAAAAGTTTTAAATAAACTAAAACCATATTTAGGTATAATAAATAACTTTCATTTCATCTCAATTTATTCATCATGACAACGCAAGGGTTTGACAATTCAATAAACAAAAAACCTGATAAAAAAGAACATCAGAAGAAACAAAAATCTAACCATGTATATAGTCTGATCACAACTACTCTCTGAACAAACAGAACATTTAATGACACTAGACACTTTAACTGTTATGCAATGCATGCCATGAATATAAATTTGGGTAATGTTCAATTTTATGGTGGTTAATTCAAACAGCTTTTGTTTTCAGTTAACTATAAAATGGCTACCCCGATTGTAAACAGTTCCACACTCGCTCACCCAATGTTAAAAACGGCGCACAACTTTTGTGCGCCGTTTTTAACATCGAATGAGCGAGTGTGTGAAATTTTACAATAATCGGGGTAGCTATTTCATAACCATATTATAGCTAACCGGAAAGCTGTTCGAATTAACCACATTGTGAACATTACATTACCTAAATTTGACAATAATAATGACTAAAAAAAGTGACAATTGACAAAGAAAGACTTTTATTATTACACTGACAGTAAGCAAAATAATACTACTGACTTATCAAGCACTACAGAGGAAAAAAGACAGAGATGACAATATGACAACAACCAAACCCAACGATAAAAAGAACAAAGAATCTCTTTTTAATCTTTGTTTTTTGATAAGTTTATATTTGTTTAATAGACAACAACGACTTACCCTTTCATATCTTATCCGTTCTTGTGCTTTCTCCAACTTTTCGGCCTCCAGTCTACTGATCGTATAACGAAGGTCCCCGATCTCGGTGTTCTCTTGTTCGTATCGGAAAGCAAGGGCCTCCAAGAGTTCCAGGGATCGGACCACTTTATGCATGAGCCCTGTAACAGCTTCCGAGCCGTAACAGTCAATTAGCTTCTCCAATTCTTTACCAATTCCTGAGGCCTGGTCGTAGACCTCGGTCACCGAGATGACCAATCCGTCGCCACCCATGTCAATGTCAGTCTCGTTTGTTACCAAAACCTGTTCATGATCTGTCATCCTGAGTCTTCGAATGGTTTCTATCATACAAGAGGAATCCATATGTGTTTTCAAAAACTCACTTGGGAGGGGGGGGCCTCCTCCGCTCCACCACCCTAAAAAGAGTCGTGGGGAGTCGGGTCAGTTGGTCTATATATTATTGTTCTCCTTAATTTAAAAAATATAGTACACAAGAAGAAGACCTACTGCAACTAAAGGTCTTGTCACTCCAGCTGCTAACACTGAACTCTTTTCTCTCTCTTCCTCTTTCTCCTACCACGTTAGTAATTCATGGTTACTAGTCAGTTACCTATCACTCCGACTCTCTATGTAATATCTACTCATACTCTTCTCCTCCTCTTGGTTCTTACTTACCTCCTACCCATTTATCATGTGATTCAACGCAATAAATGTGCGTCACTTCCGTTGGAAACCACGGCGGTTGACTGCTAGTCTATGGCGCCTTCTATAGCAAGTTGTTGCGGTTATTAATAGATTTTATTTATATAAAGGATATCTCGAAAAAAATGGCTTAAATTATAATTACAATCGAAAGAATAATGTAGAGCAGTGTTTATAAGGAATCATTCTGTTATTATTGTACATTCATTTTTTCTTTCACTCTGGGATGACGCCATTTTGCTTACTACTTAATTCTCTAAAAAAAAAATTTCTTCTTAAACTGGAAGAAATTTGTCAATTACCGAACACCACCTGGTTGCCGAACATCTATATAATTTCAATCCAATTATCTATTTTCTTGGCTTAATAATACGAGCAAAATAATCCTCTTTGCAAGCTCCTTACCACCTTGTCGTCTGCTTATTTCACAGCGCGAATTTCAACTACTTCCTGCCTCTAAGCAATTGATTTATTAGATTATTTTTTTGATAACTTTGATGAAAACCATTGATGTGTGTTAAATACTGTTTAAAAAAGAAGGGAACAACAGATACCGTCATCATCCTTATGATTTCATCCTACATGACTTCATGTGTCACAGATTTAACTGTTTTGGGTTTGTAATTGAATAGAGTTTGGTAGGAAGTATACTTTTAAAAATGGCAGATTCCTATAAGTGATAGTAATACCTTGAATAGTGCGGTTTTGATATAGTACGGTTAAGGTATTGCTGCACAAATTTATGCAACTAAGTATAAGCTGGAAAAAAATATTAAATCATAACTAGACTTTGAACAGTACGCAGAATTAACAGCACTAATTGAGGTATACGTATGTTTTTTATAAATTGGTACATTTTTAATACCAATTTCCAATTTTGATGCAATTATTTGATATTCATAAATTATTCTGTTTATTAGAAAAAGCATAATGAATGTAACCATAATCCTGGTATAGCATTTTACCTCTGAAAACAAAAGCAAGATAGTCAATATTTTAATAAGGTTTCAGGTATGAATATAACTAGACATTACGGGTCTACATGGTTTTATTACCAAGGAGTAAAGATTGTGTGGACATAAAGTTCCATGGCAATTTTTTTTCACTTCATTCAACAATTGGAAAAAGGTTTTTGCAAGCAGCCTCACATGTATCCATACCAGGAAGAAGGTTAACGCAAGATGGTTTAAATCCCAAATCTTATTTCATGATGTTTCTTACTTTGAACAGAACACCCACTCAGAAAATTTCTTTTCAGAACCTTTTTGAGGTAATCCAGACGATGATGCCACCATGGATTGAATGGTCAGAATATTTTCAGTCTAGAACAAAGGCAGTAGAAAAAGCCGCCTTTTCCCGCAGATAGGAAGTGTCAACACTTTGGGGCACATTTATTGAATCTGCAAAAATTGTTTTCTTATATCTTCTAAAGTTGTCCGTTCTCTAGTACAATCATGCACCCAAACAGTAGCTATGAGTTCTCTATACTAGAGACATTGCCTAATATCAGTTATAACATTAATTTCCTAATCTATGAATACATACTGCAGTATGCATTAAAACTGTACCTACCTCTACTGATAGATGTAAACACCATTGCTTCTTATTTCATTCACTACAGTAACTATTCCCTAATTCAAAGCAACATACTGTGGTGGATATAGAAAAGAACAATATCAAAAGAGAAGAAAATATGAGGTTCCTAGCCTTATTTTGTAGATAAGAATAAGTGAATTATTAATTTTTAAAAATGGCCAAATTTGTTCTCCTGAAATTCAGTAACTAGAGGTTAGTTAAATCTGAAGAAAAAAAACATTAAAAAAATAATACGAAATATGAATTTTTGCCTGGGAGAATTGAATTAGTCTGCTAATATGAATATGAGAAAGCAATGAAGTCTTTGTGGCCGATTGGTAAATGCAGCTAGGCGTAAACTAGTCTCCCTCTAGCAATGGGGTTTTGAATTCGATTCTCACCGAAGGCTTACTATTTATTTCCGATTGCGCTGTTATTCGTTGCCATTGAAACAGTGGCCCAAATTAATAAGTTGTATAAAAACAACTAAAATTACGATGAAGGTAGAAACTAGTCAAATTTAATAGAAAGTGGTGTGTTACAATACTTCATCCAATAATAATAAAGATTGATTTACAATTATAAAGATGCCTATAATTGTGTTCAAAATGATGCCCCTCAATGAGCCATGCCACCCGGGTCCTCAAATCTCCAGCCACGCCCCTGTGGTACTTGCAACATTTAGTGAGATTTGTTATTTTATAATGTTAGTAGAAATACAGTTGGTGAATTACTATTCATAAAGCTTTTGGAGGCCGGGGTGAGGAGTAAATCCCAACAATCTCTCCCTCAGCTATGCCCCTGAAGTACCATTTATGCTGGATTATAAGATGAATGGTTTACAAGGGTATCTGGGAGACTGCTGCTTACAGCAACTCATTCAAGCCTCATAACTGTCCATATCAAGCTTAAATAGATGGCCCCCTAGTCATATTGCCTGCACATTAGATGCAGTTTAATATTTGCATTTTTTTTTTAAATGTCCATCTCGTATACCGGCATATACAATATCTTTTAGCTTTCAAAATATTTGTCAACTGGCAGAGTTTTTAAATTGAAGCATTTGATTCTAATAATATAAACAAATCAATTTCTGTGGTCATCAATATTATTTTACTAAAAGAAAGTTAGTTGCAGCTGCCACAGAGCAATGGTCTCACTCAAGACCATCGCTGGAGTCATGAGTTCAATGCTAACTAAATGCCTCACTCAAACTCAAACTTAGTAAATATATACAAAGAGAAAGTGAAAACAAAAGAGATTTTTAATAAAATATCAAGTAGAGCTTTATAGCTTTATTTGGTTGGTTGGTTGGTCCCATGGTTTAGAAAACTCAACATACCATGTTGAGTTCTTCATGACATCTCTCAAGCAAGGGGTGTTATTTGGCAGTGCCCTTTTCCTTTCTAAGTAATAAGAGACAAGTAGTACTGGGTTATATGGTACCAGTAGCAGGGAAGAATCTCTGACCTGACTGCACTCTTATGATCTAAGGGATTGTTGGGGTACTATGCTGGGTCCTTCATGGCATCTTTGGAGCAAAGCTAGTTACTTAGTGGCACCCATCTCCTTTACAAGTAACATAAAGCAAATAGTACTGGATTTCATAGCAGGGAAGAATCCCTGACTTGACTGTAAGTCATTTATGCTCCTTGTATTGATTTTATTAGTAAAACTAGTTGATCCCCATGATAAAATTCATGGATATATTTAAATTTCTAAGAGATGATTTTTTTTTCCGAAAAGAAACTACTGAACTCGTTTCAGTGTAAGAGTCCATTGTTTCAAATTGTGGGTGGAAGATATTTTTATCAGCAAAATTGTTACCTTTAAGTGGAAGAGTTCATTGTTACGAACAGAGAAACGGAAAAAGACAAACTGATCATTATATAAGTAGATATTGGCTGCTAGGAAGAAGGTCATTTTTATTCAAGGCAGGCCTTTGTACTAAGCTTAGCTTAGTAAGGCACAGAGGAAGATGGTGCAGAAAGATTGTGTCATGCCAATTTTCTAACAGGGAAAGTCAGCAATCAAAATTCTGGATTTTTATGTTGGTTCAAAAAATGACCACTGCTGTCAGTGGAAAATATGCAACTATCTCAGCCGCAAAACCGGTCACCACATGTCCTTTGGATTTTCTTATTTACAAAAGACTTATTGTTTGTTGCAGTGAAGCAATGGTAGCCATGAGTCAGCTGTGAAGCCATAGATGCTTTGATACCCCCGAATAGTGAATAGTACTAACCTCTATCTGAATCATAGAAATTTATAGCTGATGGGTCTGTTTGGTTTGTGACAATAAAGTTGGGCACAATTGATTCAAATCTGCTTGTCGTGACCTCTGGACAACAGGAGTTGGCTTGTGCTATTTTTAGAAGCACTTCCTGCTTGTCTAGACAGTTGACCTTGGAGTCAACCTCAGCATCTCAAATTTGCCACGCTTTTAGGCAGAATCAGCAGTAAGAGTCAACTCATGGAAAAAGACTGGTCACATCTATTTGGCATCTCCTAAATCAAGCATATCTAAAGATCACCTGAATCTTCTAAATGCTAACCACACTATATTCTATTTTTCCTCCCTATCTTCTCAATTACTAACCAGTACTAAAGCCACTAACTAAAGCTAATACTTAAGCAGAAACAGACAAACTTAAGAACTTGACTGATCACCTTGTGTTCCTACATAGAAAAAAAGGTAGGTTGTCTTTTATATATATTGTTTGACTTCATGACTTCCTTCAAAGCCCAAGTCATCACATTAATCTGGCAACAAGGTTATTTCTGTTTGTCTCGGTTTTCTTTGTGATTCAAATTGCACTATGCCAGTAATAGCTCATATTGATTCTTTTAACGAGGACCAAGAAGATTTCGAGACTTATTCGGATAGGGTAGAAATGTTTTTCGTGACTAATGACATGGCAGATGAAAGGAAAGTGGCTGTTTTTCTCTTGTTGTGTTGCTAGGTCCAAGTTTGTATTCATTTGTGTAGAGTCTCGTTTCTCCCATGAAACCTACTGACTGCACTTATGATAAATTAGTACATGTGTTAAAAGCACATTTCAACTGTAGGGTTGTTTTGATTTACGAACACTTCAAGTTCTTCAACTGAGAACAAGAGGCAAGCAAGTCTATTGCACAATTTGTTGCCGGCATAAAAGCTTCTGCACACACTTGTGATTTCGGACACTACCTAAAAGTCGCCATGAGAGACAAGTTTGTGTGTGGTTTTCGTGACACTGCGACACAAAAATAAGGGTCAAGATTTATCTTTCAAACGAGCGTTAGAATTGGCTTTTTCTAAAGAGGCAGCATCGAGAGACGTAAGAGAGATGAGTTGTCGCCCTTTGACTAGTGTCAGCCATGTTTCACGTGAGACTAGCCACAAAAGACATCAGACTAGCCACAAGAAAAAGAGATACAGTACTAAACCAAAATCTCTGTGTTCTTCCTTCGAAGCCCAAGTCATCACACTGCTCTTCACTAATAAACAATCTACAGTGCCGGAAGGGTGCCAATATTACTGTCGAGGTCATATTTTCTATTTCTTCTTTGAAATTACTACATGTAAGTTGAAAAATAACAAGTTTTGATTAATTTGGACATCCTATTAAAATATTCTGATGACAAAAATTTGGTAGATTTCCATTTATTTCTGAAGATATTGTACAGTTTATACAAAAATTCAAGGGTGCCAATAATCCTGACCGGCGATATATATGTATAACTCTTTAACAATCTTTGCACTATTAACTGATGAACTGATCCACAGCAAAAGGTTAAATTTATGGAAGCAAAGAAATAAAAATTTGCTGACTTTTTTCCCCCCTCACTATCTTTCTCTTACACTCTCTCCCTCTCTCTTGTGTATTTAGATGATGAGAAGAGTGCTTGTTGTAAAAAGGCCAAGGCCATATGATGATGATGATGTTCATACTTCATAGTCGAAAATGACCATGGCTTCAGTTCTGAGTGGTGCAGCAGCAGCTGGAGGTGGCTAATGAGGACAATCTGTGCTCTGAAGTCTCTCCAACATATGGGACACATGACTGCAGACATTGTGGATGGAGTAATGGCAGCTAGAACCTTGCGTGCTGTGCGTTTCCTCTCAGGTTCTGCAATTCTCCTGGCTTCTGCTGCATTGGCTCCTTTTGTGATCTTACTCCAGCACAAATGGCAATTGTGGGCCATGTTTTCCCAGGGATTGACATCAATGTCCAGATCTTTGTGGGAGGTCTTCAGGCAGTCCTTGAACCATTTCTTTTTGCCAAGGCAAAGTTCTCCATACAGCAGTTGCTTGTGTAGGCGATTATCAGTCATGCACACTACATATCCAGTCCATTTGACTTGTGCTTTCTGCATTAGAGTATGGACACTTTGGAAGCCAACCTGTTTCAGGGATTTTGTCCTACCATCTGTGAAGGAGTCTGCGGTAGCGTCCAGTTGTGAGATGAGAATCACTGCATGGTAGACCATCAGCTTGGTTGTAAATCTGATTCCTCCCTGCTCCCATACATCCTCTCGGAGTCTTACAAAGGCATCAATAGCTTTTGCAATCATTTTGTTGACCACAGAATCAATGTTAACAGTATTCTTGAGAATGCTCCCAAGTTAAGTGAAGTTGTCAAATGCCTGGAGACCATATATCACAATATGGGTTCAATTATGGACTGGAAGCAACTGCTAGACAGAAGTTTGTATCAATCTTAACATGTAGTTTTGTATATTGTCCAAATCAAACTATTTCCTGCTTTGAGTCAATGATTTTTTAAAGACTCTCTTATTCTTCATCTTTATTGTTGTTGTCAAACTTCAGTCCAAGTCAGAAGCTGTAACATCAAGAACAAGAACAACAATCCTCACCTAATTAGGGGAGTAAACTCTTCACTGTTTGTCTGTCCCATCACATTAAAAACCAAACCGATAAATAAAATTAACATTTCCCTTCCATGATTTGAAATCATGACCAAGTGATCAGTAGGCGGCTCTCTTACCAACTGAACCAAACTGATAAGTCTTACATATCTACAAAAATTTATGTTAGAAATAGACAAGGGCTTATTTCATTCTAATAACTAAATACATTATACTAAAAAATATATATTTTTATAATTTTGTATTTATTATATATGATAATTATAAAGTCAATTAATAATTAATTAATAACTAATTGGGAACCCATATCAGCCCCGCATTGGTGTTAGCGATTGCTAAATGGGCTGTCTAGATTGTATATTATATATACAATTTAATACAATATAAAAGTTGCAGTAATCATCTTCGGTAGGAATAGAATTTGACCCTGTGCAGCAGCCAGGCTTGTTTGGGGATTTTTTGTAGTGTTTCATCGTGAAATCTCAGGAAAGATCGCTCACTGCTTTTAAAATGTATAAAGCTTTGTGTTAGAAAGGTAAGTTGGGCACAAGGTCAATCACAGAGAACATAGAATTATGTTATCTATTACAAAGTTTCCAAGATCAGGATCTTCAATACCACTGTGAAGACTGTTCTGCTGTATGGAGCAGAGACCTGGAGAACAACTGCCACCACAATAAAGAGAATCCAGACATTTACCAACACCCATAAGTTTGCAAGACATCTTCAGCAGAGCACTTGTGTACAAATGACAAACAATAAGATTTCTGTCAATTAGACAACAAGCTGAAGATACTTTTGCCGACTGAAAAGACGTGGAAAACCCACCTGGATCTCTGTTTGCAGAGCTAAGCAATCATATATATATTAGGTTGATGCAAAAGTTTGCAAAATGTCTGGTTTTTTCTGTAGCATTATACAGCAACAGTTTCTCCAGGTTCCAGCAATTCATAATAAAGAATTCCCTTTGAAACCCATCAAACACAGAATCTTTTTTCCCCAATAGATTTGGGTTGAGATGTTGAAGGCTGTCCTGGATCTAGACACAATTGTCTTCATTTTGGTTTCTTGTAACAAATCCATTTTTCTTTGCCAGTCACTGTCTTGCACCGAAATAACTTTTTTCTGTGTCGAGCAAGAAGAGGAAGACAAGTGTTTAAGTGCTGACCAATGTTTATTTCTGTAAATTCAAGTGAAATCCATTTTCCTAACTTCTGAATTTTTCCTAATTTTTTCTTTTCAACCCAATATATATATATAATGGATAATTTTACTGTTAAAAGAGAGAGAGAAATAGGAGGATAGTTGAATTCCACAAAAATGGTCCAATAAATTTCATAAAAAAAGGTAAAAAGTAAGGAAAAGGTAAGGATAGTGACAAATTGACATACCGGACAAATTAAACGTACCAAAACAGAACATTGTAACAT
>VCCN01003999.1:2383462-2406552 GCA_006491835.1 Architeuthis dux | reverse complement strand
TTCCGCCACAGGTGGCCGGATACGCAAATCATAACATAATGTGGCCCCTATGCCGACAGTATGAAATCAAATAATGGATAATTTTACTGTTAAAAGAGAGAGAGAAATAGGAGGATAGTTGAATTCCACAAAAACGGTCCAATAAATTTCAGAAAAAAGGTAAAATGTAAGTTTTTAGGTATTTAATAATATCCAGTATTATATAGAATAAGATGTTAGGTTTGGGGCCTCAACCAGTTTGATCTTCTCTTCAAGAGGTCTGAACGTGAACTGAGTAATGTCTGCTGTGGTATTATATATGTCTTGTATATATATGTGTGTGTGTGTGTGCGTGTATATGGAAACACAGAGCCGGCCCTACAGTTCCTGGTGCCCCGGGCTGTTTAAAGTATAGTTTTATTAAAAACCGTCAACCAAAACTGTCACCAAAGCTGTCAAAATAGGTTTCTTCAGTTTTCAAGTTGATCCGGCTGGCTGGCTGGCTGGCTGGCTGGCTGGCTGGCTGGCTGGAAGGATGGATGGATGGATGGATGGATGGATGGATGGGTATGTATCATGCGTACAGGCCACACCTATGGAGCTAGAGGGCTGAACATTTCAACATTTACTCCTTATTATATCTAGAAAAAACGTTTTTTTGTTTTTTTAAATTCTCCACCTAAATAGGTTTGTAGTGGGGGGCCTAATTGTAAGTTTATGCTAAATTGATCTCTAGTTTGTGCCTGCTTTTTTTTTTTAAATTTGAAAAAAGGTGACAGAAATATCTTATTCATTCATCACCCCTTTTTTTAATTGATCACCCCCAACACAGCATGATGCCAAAAGATGTTAGTTATTGACGGTTTCTATTGAGTGACTAAATTGACCTGTCTTATTTATTTATGTTTTGCAGAGAGAAAAATGAATATATAGGAATAAAAAGTTTATTACAATAATCAGGTAAATTTATTATTTAACTGTCAGATATTCCTGAAAAATCTGAATTCACATCAGGGAATTTTCTTATTTTGACTATTTTTATTCTGTTTAATTTATTTATTTTCTCATTTTTCCATTTGTATTTGGAAAGCCCTACTGTCTCAGACACATGACAGGCCCATTTGTATTTGGAAAGCCCTACTGTCTCAGACACATGATAGGCTCCCCTATCACTTGGCGCCTTGGGTGACTGCCCATGTTGCCGGTACCTTGAGCGGGCCCTGCAGAAAAATGACAAAAATAAATCAACACAACCAAGAGCCTTTATTCAATGATCTCTAAACAACAATATTTTATCATGCAAATTAAACTTTGCTTGACTTGCCATTTGCAAGTTTTAAAGTTTTTACTCTTTCAAATTTATTGTATTGGTGGTCTTCAAATTTTTTAAAGATTATTTTTTTAGAATTTTTAAGGTTCCTTGGATATATTGTGCCCCCACCCCCTGCAGTTGCCGGGTATGTGGGTCTCATATGCCACCTCTGTTCCTAATCCAAAATGGCCCAGTCATATTCAAGAGGAATAATGTCAGGATACTGATTTGATCAGGAGAGTCAATTAATACCTTTTCGGACATGCTATTCTTGACTTTTTTTTACTGTATGGCAAGGATGCTGTTTTTGGTTAAATCACCATCTGTGAATGTTAGAAAAAGTCCCTCCTGCAGAATGGATATGTATTTTTCTCAGTTGATATTCTCCATGCACTCTACAAGCTTTAAATGACCAGTGTTCCAAATTGCTCCTCAAACCATAATTGAAAATTGTTGATAGTTGGCTGTAGATGGTTCAAGTAAAATTCTTGGTCTGGTATTCTTCAGACCCATGCTAAACCACAGTTTGAAAACTGAGCTAATGAGTTCTTATCTAAGAGGATAACAGTGTGCAAAAAACCCTGCTGTAATAATCCATGTAATAAAGATATAATACTGCCATTCTTGGGCTGATTTTTAAACACTCTGTCACTTTGCAATGGGGATTATCTGATCGAAGAAAAGTCAAAGAAGATTGAAAACCAAAAAAAAGATGAAGATAATAGTCCGAAAAATATATGGGCAACGAAAATACTTAATCTCAGAACTTCAGAAAACTTTGAAGCCGTAGTTTTGTACGTTGCTTGAAAAATTATTTTACATGACAATTATAGCAGTCTGCTCCACACACCATAAAGTCCTGCCCCTTCCAAACATACACCTTTGGAACGGGCACTGCCCTAGTTTATTCTTAATTCTATATTACATCACTTTATGAAGGTGAAATATTCGCCAATCAAAATACTATACAATGTTTATTTTTGTCTGAATTTCTGAGATGAGTAATTATCATTATTATTATTCACTGATTTACTTGGGCTAATGTCCTCATAGTTTCGGAGGGTACAACGTCCGTAACGTTGTGACTACAACAACCAAGATGAGCAGCACTAGTCCGAGTAAATCAGTGTAAAATAATGTACTATGGTTGTAGAAGCACGCTGACACGTGGGCGTGTCACTTGCTATAATAGCTGTGCAAGGGAGGCGACTCTTGGTTTCTCAAGTAAATCCCTGACATTGGTAAACTTTATTTAGTAGGGAACTTGTTAGGCTCGATCTAACAACGCTGGCGAATTCATCAGCTAAACGAGCTTGTTTACTATCGCGGTGAACTTTTGGGGACTAAACAAAACAACAACAAAAATAACTGAAAGAAATGTAGATGAACTTTGCCTAGTCTGGTAAAAGGCCATGGTAACAGAGATTTTCAGCACAAAACTGTTTGTTAATTGCAGCTATAATTTTTACCTAAAAGTTAATCAAACATTCTCCAAATAAGGAATAAATGCTTAGAAAGAAAAATATCCAATGTGTATGTTTATATGACGCTTTATTTGAAGTGTCAAGAAAAAAAGAGTTACAAAATTATGAAAAGCTGATAAACTGTGGAGACATTTTTTGTGCATACATTTTTTGGTTCTTTGTGAAAAAGTGAGCCAAGAAATCACAAGAGTGCTACAGAGTTTTGTAGTTTTTTGATAAATTATTGTTTGTTTAAATTAAAATTAAAATGAAAACAGGAACGTTGTCAATGAATATGACAGAATTTTTTCCCCCTCAGATACATTTTTCTGTAGCACCGTTGTGATTTCATAAGGGATTTTTTTGGTGTATCTCCGGGCCTGTCTTCACAAAGTACGCATTTTTTCATTTGAAGAGCATTATTATTGAAGTTGTAAGTTGATGAAAACTATCATAAAATGAATTGCATCAAGTGACTGACAAAGACTGTGTTGGAGTCTAGTGGGAAATAGACTGGTAGAAATGTGTACTTGTGAGTTGTTCAAAGAACCAACTAACAATTTGAGTTTAGAGTTGTCTTTTTATACCAGTAAAGTGGATTCCAGAGAATGCTAGGCACAGCGAAAACTGATTGGTTAGAATCAGAGTCGCCTCAAATCAAAAGCAAACTAAGTGGCTGCTTAGGGCCCCCATGAATGATGGGGGGCTCAAACCGGTGGTGGAGGAGGGACCCAAATCAAATTCTGCTTAGGTCTCATACGGTCTTGGTTAGAATATATATTTTTTCTGCATGGATCTCTGGCCAGTGTGCTATGATTCTTTTGGAGATGTCACTTAATATTGACCCTACGACATGAAAAGTTTGCTGCAAGTGAATAAACATTTGACATATTCGTTTACTAAATCCTACCAATGTTATATTGCTAGTCTATAAAACCTTCAAACCTCTGACTGAATACAATAATCTATAAATTTCAATATTTTATACAATAAGATAACATTAAAAAAATGAGTTAATGTAAAAATTAAATATTTCATTAATGTGTGGCAGAAATATTTCTATGCAAAGATTATCCCTGTCACTTCTTAATACTACTAGTTTTGAAACATTAATGAAATGTATGGCAAGGAGTTTGTTTATGTTTGAGAACTAGTAGTATTAAGAAGTGGCTGGAAATGGCAGGGAGTGGCAGGGATAAAAAGTACCACCCCTCTGTAGCATGTGTCTAGATATGCATCAAATTTGGCCTAGTCTGGTACAGGGCCACAACAGTGGGGCACTCAGTGAAGATCAAACTCACTAGCAATGACTTGCAAGTCTAGCTTGGTAAACGTTACTCTATGTTCAGCACCTCTATTACCCACATGTGTATAAATAAAAAAGAAAACTCATTTTCCAATTTGGTTGATGGTAAATTGAAAAGAAAGTTTCGGATTTTCGGATTAGACTATATGCAAACTACGCTATGGGGTAGGGCCCAAGACATTGATGGGGCCCCAAAATAAATAGCAATTTAGAAATGTATCACTACTACTACAGGGAAAATGAATTAAACAATAAAATAAAATAAAACTGCCAAAATAAGAATATTTCCTGATGTGAAATCTGAGCGCTCACTATAGCTTGAACCTGATATGGAATAATAATAACATATTAAAACTTAATAAAAATGTCATAACAAATATCTCTTTAAAAAATGGAATGAATATATTACACATTAACACATAACAATCCACTTTATTCACACAACTGACAGATTGTATTACTTACTTACAATTATACACAAAATGGTAGGGGGGAGGGGTTCAAGATGGAGGGCCCCATATTACTAATAGCCTAGGGGCCCTGGTATAGGTTAATCTGGCCCTGGCATTAGTGCGAAGTGACCACAAATTGTTCCAGCCAGAGTTTGAACACAGCCACAAAATAAAGCTGAAGATAAATTTGGAGCATTGCACTATTAAACAAGAAAGCACTCAGAGAGCGCATACCTCTGCCATGCCTTTCACAAACTAAAAGCTGAATGAAAATCAGTTCACATATAGCTAGGATGAAGGGGAGATAACTGTGTTTCAATTTGAGGCTATTGTCTTAATATATGAAAAAGTAATTTGTAAAGAGGTCTTGTCCAAAGTTTTGTCTTCACATAAACTCTGATAAGTAGGAGTATAGCATTTGTCTGTGCGTTCCTTTCTCTCTGCCTTTGGTCTTGTGACTAGATGCAAGGGGTTTCTGTAATTTTGTCAGATTTTTACATCAAGGATAATACTCTTTGATAATATAGGTTTTGGGGGTACTTATATAGAAGTTACCAGTATGTAGGTAACTAGAGTTCTGTATTAGAATGGGTTAATGTACTAATAACAATAGTTACTAGGCCTAGGATAGAAAGAAAGAAAGCAGCGATGATGGAGAAATCCCGGCCACACAGGAAGTCATGTGATGTGAATGGAGGTCTCAGATTGGCTGGAAGGGTTGTGCCGTTAAGTCAAACAAAGGAGAAACAGTTCATACAAACACATAAAGGCATAGAAAGTCCATATGAACAAAAATTAAACAAATACATGTATTTGTAGATATACAAATAAAAGAAACGTTTAATAAGAAACAATAAGACAATAAATGTTACATACGTTTTTTGTTTGAAATAAGAAACATGCAAAAAAACAATACGATCGTGTTTCGTAGAAAGAGGTACGAAGGAGGGGTTATCTTACTAGAATGAAGTGCTTATTCGTAGAATGGAAATGGGGGATGATTAGTTGTTAGCATCAAAGTAGGATTCGGAAGAGAGATCTAGTTAAGTAAGCTAGTCCTAAAAAGGGAGAATGAAAATAGAGGACTAATAGTTGCTAGTACTGAATGGCACTACTTAAAAAGAAAGGAATAGCAGAGACAAAACATGGGAGTTTAACGAATGTGATTTTTGTTGTGGGAAGAGTTACTTGGGTGACAGAGCTGGACTGAAATGCTTTCTTTGTAGTAACGCTTGATTACTTTATGATTAATGCTATATTATTAAAAACAGGGGATCAGGATTAAGTAAAGTTTTTGGTGAGGTGATAGGAAGGCTTATACGAATTTTGGATCGGCAGGAGAAAAACTGGACTTGTCAGTAACTTAGGACAAAGGGGAGTCATTATGCTTATGCAGGTGTTTAGTTAAGCTGTAAGGAAGGAAAATATGTATGTACACGAGAGAGCGTATGGGCTGCACACCACCGGGGAGAATGAGCAATAAGCGCTGTGTGGTCGCTGTATTTATGAGAAGAGCTGAAGGAAGTGACATCAGCTGAAGCTAGAGGCTTAAGATTTGGTATTTTCTTAATACGTCTGCTTACTTAGCCTCTCCGATGTGTATTTAATTCTAGAAAATGAAAGTGGGTTCTTGCAATAGCATTCCACTGTATTCTGCAGCAGGGCCTCTAAAAGGAATTGTATCATGGGTTACAAAGTTTCTTTTGGGTCCCCTACACCTCTCCATTAGTCATCCTGTTTTTATCCACATCAATATATGCAAACGTTTTCTGAGATCCCAAGAAATTCCTGGTCTTCCTTTGAACCCTCTGACCCAGGTAAGATGTACCCCCTACACCCTCTCTCATAGCCCCTGTTCTTCAGGTTAGCTATTAACATGTATAGCTCCCTGTTATTCCTCACCTAAGGATCCAAAACTGTCAAAAGTGAGAAATTAATTTGTTTCTGGAATGGCTGTCGAGATATCTTTATCTTTATCCTGGGTCTTCTTACTCTAGTCGTGGATCTGACAGTGATTCAAGACAATTCTTTGATAGTGATGAAGGCAGGGAAAGCAATGATTGTCCTGGGGCGGCTGACGAGATATTTTGCTGATATTATGTCATGCAGAAATATCCCATCCAAAGTGATTACACAAGTGGTGGTGATGGTAGACAGGAATCTATAGAAATAGCTGTCTTTCTTTTTTCTCTTGAAATTAACGGCAGTTCGCATAATTTGTTATTATTTTTCCAAATTTTAAATACACATCTGTTAATTGCTCTCAATTGTTTCTCTTTTATTTTTTTTATTGAAACAACACAATCATAATAAGTAAATAAATGAATAGAAAATAAAGTTAAGAAACAAATATTTTTAACTCATAAAATTCATAAACCGCTTGTAATTGATAGTGGAACTCTTCAATGAATAGCATAAAAAAGTGGAACTCTTCTGTGAATTGAATAAGAAAAATACAAAATTCGCCAAATGGTCAAAGGGAGATTATTTCAATCAGGGTTATTTCCCTTGAAATTGACATTTTATTTTCTTTGTATAAATTTAAGAGTTAATATCCTAAAAACAGTATCTTGGACATGAGGTTAAAATTAGTAGATCAAGCATTTTATATGATCAAAATGAATCAAAACAGATTCCACCGAAACTCACTAGTATAAAAAATTAAAAACTAGTCAAATGACCATATATCTGATCTATCAACAACAAAATTTAGACATCCTTAGCTGGGAGCCATATGTATTTTGAACTCAAACAAAAACACTCCGTTCATTGAGTGAAATCATATTTCCACGGAACACCCAGGTTTAGATATTCCTGAACCTATTTATCTGCCCACAAGTGCTTTGCAAATAACTAAACTCACATGACATGAAAATATCCACTTAAATTGTAACTTGATACACATCGCAAACTAAATGTCCACAAGAAGATTAGTACTTTGTCTATCCAATTAACTTTAGGAAGATGGCAAAAACCACACCGAAAAGTTAACATTTCGACCAGACACACCTCCCATGCACCTTCTCCTATAAGAAGCCAAACTCATTTTGATTAACATCCAGTCCTAATTCTGTTGCCTAATTGTTCCAACATCTTCCAAGGAAACGTGCATCTCATCCATTTCAAATTACATATGTTCACATTCACACATTATACATACATACAACATAAGTCTTTCTACATACACATACATGCACACACATTTCTCGTATGGATTATATGCACATTCTTTCTTGCATACACATTTATATCTTCAACCAACAAAGTAACTTTCATTCTATTAAGAAAGTAGTAAACCTGACTCTTTAAAAATCATTCCATTCTTCTCTATAGATGAGAAATAATTGTATTGATAAAATGCATTCTGTAATAAATACATTTCTTGCTTCGTTGCACTTTTTTCCTTATTTTTCTATAAATAACAGTCACCAAGCCATTTTAGTCGGTTGCAGTATCTGCCCTGCTAGGGAGCAGACTGTTGGCTCACAACAAACACATTTCCTTCCCCCACTCGCACTTTCACATGCACACACACACACACACACACACAAACTACAAGGAACAAGTCCATCTTTTCTTTGTACATCAGACACACAAACTTTGACTATAGATTTTTCCGGTACTGGACACTTGAAAATGAATATTTCCACATTTGAACTTTTCTAATACTTTCAACTTGTCTAATTAACAATGTGTGTTTTAAGAGCTTTTCATTTCACTCAAACATTTCAATACAAAAGTTTTGTATTTTGTTGAATATCTCCACATATAATAAAAAGCAATGTGCATTTATTTATTTATTTTTTTGTCTTCTGTCACACTTTTACGTTACCACATGATGACATCGTAAAAATAAACTCCACTCCTACTTCTATTTCAACAAAGAAGATGATTACTGCAACTTTTGTATTGTATATCTATACCTATAAACATCATGGTTTGTGGCTTTGTAACGCTGATTTTGGTCACACTAAATATCTGTACATATCTAAGTGTGTAGAGCTACAACTGATATTTTTCCTACATAACCCCAACATATATCTAAAGATGATGATTTCAAAAAAAGGATTTTAGACTCTTTTAAAAATCTCTGTACATGAAGTGAAGGATCAATAAAGTGGGGGATCGGTTTTCTATTGATGTGAAATAATAAACTGACCCCCATGATTAATACATCCATATCTATTGCTTCACGTAACAAGTCTGTAGACCAGATGCACATTTCATATTTTCTTCATTACTGATGTAATTTAATGACATGTTCCTTTTATGCAGCCACTTTACTCCGATTTCATATCTCGAATTAAGCAGGTTTTTTCTATCCATATATGTTATTATTTGCAATAAAACCTGCTTAATTCAAGATATAAAATCGGAGTAAGGTGTCTGCAATAAAAGGAACATGTCATTAAATTACATCAGTAATGAAGAATAAACCTGATCAACAATTTTTAAAAAATATCAGAAACAGAAAACAATATAAAACCATACATAAATATGGATAACAAGATATAAGAACCCCCAAAAAACAAATTTAATGAACAGAATAATAACTGAATAAAGTCATAACGGATAATTAGTGACTAGGGTGATAACATAGGGAAAAAGTACTAACTTCAACAGGTGGGAAGGACGAATTTTACCAACAAGAAAAATAGTAATAGATCGGAAGGTAATAATATTAATTAAAAAATCAAAAAAATTGAAAAAGTTGTATATATAAAAGAAAATTAAAACTGGAATAAGAACATAAATAATATGGCAGCTATTTCCTATATAAAAAAATAGAAATAAAAAACAAAAACATAATAATAATAAAGACTAAAATTCAGACAAAGAAGATAAATAACATACCGACAATATTAAATAAAATTTATAAAGAAAAACTAGAAGAACATGAAATAAAAAATTTAAAAAATTATATAGAAGACCCAAAGTTAACCAAAGTCCAAAAATAAATAAAATAATAAATAGATTAAAACTGAACCCGGAACATAAACATTATAAAAAGAACCCATCAGAAGCAATTAACATAAAACAAACAGATAAGACTCCATGGGCCAGAGGTGAAAAACCTAACCCCGTGGAAAAAAGTCAGGAGAAAGACAGATTTAAAAAAACAATAAAACCGTCAAAGACAGGGAAACTACACACAAAGAAATACATAAAAAACACTGGAGAAAAGAAAAACCCCTCCCACAACGATAAACAGTTCTTGACTGGCAGATACAAAACAGCAAATGGGGGACTCAAAAAATCTCAGCAATAATAATTGTAGCTATTAACGAAACAACAGTGACTGTTCATCTGAAGATCGAAGTCTCGTGAAACCAACTGTACAGGTTGTAATGAACCAATAAATATTCGTCTACAATATTCGCTCTACTAACGTATTGAGCCTCCTCCGGTTGGAAACAGAGGTCTAATTAAAAGAATTATGCAGAAAAACTGACGCATAATTGGAAATGAGTATATATATATATATATATATATATGATAGCCATTGTTTTTCTCTTTGCAATGCACAAAACATATCACACTGTTTTTTGCAAAATCACTTTTGTAATTCTGTAAAATCACTTCAACTGTAAAGTGAGTGTTGAGTCAATGTTCCTTATCCACAAGTGATGAAAGCCCACATAAATTTATGTGTTTCTATAGGACAGCTAAATATGAACTTGTCAGTTTGGCTCAGTTGGTAAGAGAGCCGACTAGCATTCACTTGGTCATGATTTCAAATCACGGTAGGGAAATGTTAATTTTATATATCGATTTTTCATGACGCGATAGACAAACAGTGAAGAGTTTGCTCCCCTAAATTAGGTGAGGATTGTTCTTGTTATATGGGAAAAACAAAGTCAACTCCAATTTGGACTGGAGGTTGACAATAGAATTTTATCTTCTGATGACATAGCAAAAATAGAATTTCATGTTATATTAACTTGATAAATAAAAGGCCATAATTATTCAATGGTAAATTGAACGTTATTTGTAAATTTTTTGGAGCAAAACATTTTTCATCTGAGAAACCGACATATGTGTATCATATGCATATATATAGTTATTTTGTGTGTAACACTTTTCAATATTTATACACACAAAAAAATTATTACGATTAGCAATTCACCAATCTCTTTGTATTGGACTCTTCAAATTTTTTTCATATCTTTACTTAATTCTACCTTTAGTTTAGTTTAATATTGAGGAAATATTGAACATAAACAAAAAAATGCTGTTTTTGATATTTCATAAGTACAATGCAATTGCAAAATTACTTAAATATTGCTGTAATTTTTGGATGGCAAGGGTAAACTATTCAAATAGTTCTTCGGACAATTGAACACCTTCTTGTTGTTTGTGTTGTAATCAAGCCATAATCAAGGGCAGGATAGAAAAATCTGATATGGCTGTCCACATCTGGAAAGAGAAAGGTGACCACTTTCCTCTCTGTGAGGAAGTCCAAATTATTGACAGAGAACACTGTTGGAAGCAGAGAAAAATCAAAGAGGCAGCTCATATCAACATGTCGACTAAATGCATTAGTCAGACAAATGCGGAGTTCAACCCGATGTGGCTTCTTCTGCTCAACAGACCCAAACCCAACAAGACAAGGACAAAGAAACACCCGAATCCTACATTATAAGAGTTACCACCTTTGAAATTAGAAAACTTCTGTTTACCCCATCATACTCGGATATTACACCTGAAGAAGGCCGAAGAATGGATCGGCCGAAACATCATGTTAACAACACAAACAACAAGAAAGAGTTCAATTGTCCAACAATTTTCAACAAAAATATGCACCAGACCTTTTTATGGATACCTAGAAAGTCAATTGTACATACATCTCAACACACCAGTACATCCAGCATCTCTTACATAGTATACCAACCACCGGGCCTTCTAACCTTTAAATATTCTTAACTTATATTAAATACTATTAAATATATTTGTAGTAGAATTTCGCTTAATACAAATGGTGTCAGATATTCCATTAAGCAATTAATTCCACTATAAAGTAAATGAATAAACAAAACTCGCTTGACAAAGCTGCTTTGGAATCGTTAAATGCAGATAAAACAATTGCATTTAAAAATGTAATTTAAATTGATCTCTTAAAATAGATACAAATCACAAGAAATTGTCATGTTATTTATTAAGCATAGCTTAGTCTGGCACAAGGCCACAGTAGTGGATCACATGTAAAGATTGAACTCACACTTGTGAATTGGTCTGCAAAACAAGCTGACAACCATTGTGTTAAGATAGGCACCCTGAATATTTACTAAACTCAGCTTATGTGGGGTACCCAGTGAGGATCAAACTCACTTAAAATAACGGGTAGTAATAATGGTCTGCAAGACAACCCATTGCGATTAGCATTTTACACCAGGATGAGACGCCCGATAATAAGTATTTAAAATATCTCATTTACTATTCCTTAAGTGACATCTTTCAAGGTATGCTGAAATTGAATTCTAAAGACTTTAGTTTAATGTCAATGTACATTTATTTGATATAAAATTCATAATAAATTTCATTATGTTTTTTTCTTCAATTTTCTGATATAGATATATTAAAATCATGTGAATTGGTTCGCAAACAAAGATTTATGAGGGTTTTTGCACATTTGTCCCATGCCCTAGGTGGCCTAGAGGCAGGCTGGCAGCCAGGGGAAATTCCCATTTTGCGGTGGGCACCTCTTTTCTTCTGCTCTTGCTCTGTGGTTTGCTTTGGCAAGGGAGGTTGCCTGGTAGACCTTACAACACTATGTCTCCCTGTCGGCTACCTCTGTTACTCACTGGCTTAGTTGATTCCACAGGATCCTCTTTAAGGAGCCCTTGTATCTCTTCTGTGGGGCCCCACTTCTCTGCCGGCCAGAGATTAGTGTCTTTGGAAGACAATAGTCCTCTATTGTCGCCATATGGCCTGCCCACCACAGGTGAGTCTTTTACAGCATACCCTCAATGCTAGTGGCCCTGGCTGACTTGATGATGTCAGTGTTAGTGATGAATTTGCCCACTGAGATGGTGTGGAGGCAACACTGATGGAAGTGTTCAAGTAGGTGTAGGTGATGCTGGTGTACAACCCAGGATTCGGCACCAGATAGACGGGTGGGCATCACAATGGCTTTGTAGACTCTTGTTTTTGTGTCTTTCCTGATGTTCTTGTTTGTGTCATCTACCAAAGGTTTGGTTTGCCTTAGCCAGTCTGTTGTCTGTCTTACCAGCCAGGCATTGAAGGATATGATGCAAGCTAGGCAGGTGAATTCCTGGATTACTTCCAGCTTTGTTGGATCAATGGAAACAGTAGGCAGGTGATACTCTTGTCATGGTGCAGGTTGATGAAGGATGACTGACTTCCATACTGAAGAGTTTTGTGGCCTTGCCTGCTTCTGAGCAGCATTATCTGTGACCAGGAGCTCTCTGACCAGTTGCAATGTATTCTTGATGCAGGCCCAGAGTTGCTTCAGGTTGAACAGGTTGCTGTTTTTCGTGTGCGGATGTACACGTTGTCTCTGTTATCTATCTTCTCTCTAGCCCATTTCAACATCATGCTAAAGAATTGCAAACAGCTCACTGCCTTGCTTCACGCCGTTTGCAATTGGGAAAGGTTTCGCAGAGTCATTGCCACATCTGACTTGCCCAAGCTGTGCCTCGTGGAGTGGGATAACCATGATAAAAACTTTGGTGGGCAACACAATTTTTCCAAGATTATCCAGAGGCTTGATCTGCTTATCGTGTCAAACACGTTTAGGTCAACAAAGGTGACATACAACCCTTTGTTTTGTTCACAAGATTTTTCTTGGATCTGCCTTAGAGCAAAAACCCTGTTAATTAAGCCTTGGTAAACTCTAAAACAGTATTGGCACTCAGAGAGGTGATCTGAGTTACTAGTGTATTTAGTAGTATTCTCGCAAGGATTTGCTTGCAATTGAAAGCAAATTGATACTCTGGTAATTTTAGGAGTGCGACTTTATTTTTTGTAAAGGGTTATGATGACTGTGCCCTTGAAGTCCTGTGGGTAACTTATTCCTATTCCCTATTCCCAGCTGTTGGCAACGAGTTCATGGAGCCTTGTATGCAGAGCAGGGCCAAGGTGTTTCCAGATCTCTGAAGCTATGCTGTCAAAACCTGCAGCTTTGCTACACTTCTACTGCTTTTGCAATTTCCTGTGGTGTTGGTGCCTTGTCTAGTCCCGGTTTAGCTAATTGTTACTGGATATGGTCAATTGCAGTCTCCTCTATTATGCGCCTTCTGCTGAAGTGTGTTTGTGTTTTATTGTCCATTGCTTTTACATCAAATGTCAGTTATATGCTAAACTAAGTGCTTTCATAAACTTGAAAAATAATCATCACAAATCTTAGTTAAAATAAACAACTAAATCAACGTTTTAATATAAATCATGCATTATTTTAACATTCAGTCATTGGCAGCATTGAAATTTATTAACAAAATGAGAAATTATGTCCGTTTTTGTCTTCCGTACATTTTTCATTACTGACCTAATAAGTGAACAGTTTACGATATTTCTTTTATTGATTTTAAAGTATTTTTTGTGTCTATATTGTTGCTAAAAAGTAATAAAATTAATACATTGAGAAATTTGACATGCGAAAAGAAAATAAGAAATAGCTTGATTGAGTAAATTTTACGATTGTATAAGGAGGTTTGTTGTTAGACGAAACTAAGCGATCAAAGTCCAAATAAAATCAAGGAGATAAAAACCAAAAAAGCTTTAAATCAAAAGTTGTGTGAAGTTGTTTCCAAGAAATAACACTTGATTTAATCTTCGGCTTTTAGTAACAAGAAGCAGTTGAATGAGTGACTATTCAGTTTCGTTTAGTACGTAAAGAAAGTTTCCTTCGATTATTGCCGATGTCCTTTTCTTTGTTGTTTATTTTTTTCCGTTAAAATTGAAAACTTGCACTAGTTGACCTGACCATTAATACCAAACCAATCAAGTTATTTTTGTAAAACATTTTAAACCTCTAACTTTACAGTTTAATATTGTCTTTAAAAATCGACATCACGACTAAAAATGATTTTATACAATTCTTTTTAGGTAGAGTTAAGTAATTCTCTCAGTAATGTTTCTTTGTTATACAGACACACACGTGCATTAATTTTGTTTTAAAATTACCATTATTTTATAAGACGTCATTATGAAGCCAAGGTGATATTTTAAAGAAATTTTGAAGTTTATTTTTCTTGTGAAATATTTAGCAATTTATTAGTTTTAATTCTGTTTAACTTTTTTTCCCCTAGTTAGAAAAAAAAACAAAACTCCCAAAGTTTAAAATACAGAGACAGAAGGAATGAATGATGTCACAAACTTCCACCAACTAAGATAACAGCATTTTCTGCTCTGGAAATAGTAACACAATAATATCTCTATGTTTTGTTAAAATAATAAAAAAAATATTTCTTCTTTGGCACTGCCCATCTTCGTATTTGATTTTTTTTTTCTTTCTTTTTTACTATATTTACTTCCACAACGTTCTGCGTGTTAATCTTTATGCATCCTTCTTCGGCAGGTGAATTCTTTTTGGCTGGTTCACCTGAAGAAGGCTGCCAGAGAATAGGGTTTTGTCTAAAAAGATTAAAAAGAAATAAAGAAGAGGACGTTACTCCCGGGCGGACCGACGCGCAGCCCCACGTGACCCCCCCCCCAACTTAAATAAAATCACAAAAAAAAAATCATCATTAAAATATCAAAGAAGCCTAGATAACAACCCTCATAAGGGAAGTAACAACATACTTCGAAGCCTCAATTCCGTACAACGGACTGAAGTCAAGTAACGGTAACGAACGGTACAGCTTATCATTACAGTTACACATTGTAAATATAATCCCCACGTAAAACCTGAAAAAATATTTTTCTCTAAAAACTAACGAATTCCTGGAATGTTCTAGGGTCTAATGGATCAAAAACACACAAAATTCCTGCCAAAATGTGATTTTCCGACTCGGTTAACTAAAAAGTGAATCTTAACCCCGGAACCCGGTTCCAATCTACACTGGCACTACTAACCTTGAAGCAGCCGTGATAATTAATTTTGCAGGCTTTTTTTGAGAATTTTAGAAATTCCTTTCGGTAACGTGATTGAAACGGATCTAAGATTAGGATAGGCCAGAGATATTGAGTCTTTTAACAATATCTGCTTTAGAGTTTGTGATTTAAAAAAGAAATAAAATGTTTTTCTAATCAGTTGCTCTATTAACAATTGCGCCACCTGGCGGCTATCACCTCAACGAAACGAAATCATCTAGCAAATTTCCACACAATAAATTCACAATTACATTGCTAATAACAAGAATGCATACTATGTTAACTGTTCTTTACACGGTATATTGAAGTTGGAACAGATATATGTATTCACTTATGTTTGTGCACGTTTTTTCCTCACACAATATCTCCAAAAGTTCTCAATGAAGTTCAATGAGATTTTGTGGAAGGGTGGGCAATGTGCTACGGAAGAAGTAGTTAAAAAATGTTTTTTTTTGGGGGGGGGGGGGCAGGATTATTTAGTTACCTCCCCTGCATCGTAGCTATATGTCCACACAATATCTCTAAAAGTTCTCGATGAATTTCAATGAGATTTTCTGGAAGGGTAGGCCATGGAGGAAGGAAAGATTGGTGAATTTTTGTGGGGATCAATAGCAACTGTTGTGACCAACATCTTTTGGCAGCAAGCTGTGTTGGGGGTGATCAATTAATGAATTGGAAAATGAGGTGATCAATGAATAAGTTACTTCTCTTACCTTTTGTTGAATTTAAAAAAACAAGCGTGAATGCTGCCAGACACAAACTAAGGGACCAATTTAGCATAAACTTACATTGCAAATTGAACCCCCCCTAATAACCGGGGGTGGGGGGGTTTCAAAAAAGCTTTTTTTCTAGACATAATAAGGAGTAAATGTTTAAATTTTCAGCCCTTAGCTCCATCAGTGCAGCCTGCACGCACAACATACACATAGCCAGACAGACAGACTTAAAAACTAAAGAAACCTATGTTGACGGTTTATAAAAATCAGTATGTTTTAAGTTCTGAAATCCTCACCATTCTTGTTTATATCTCTACCTTTAGCCTGGTAAGCTTGCTGGCTTTCCTGGTGTTGTCTGAAGTTCTACAGCAAATTATTCAGACGAGTATTCTCACCTTTCTTATTTATACTATTATCTTTAGGCTGGTGAGCTCTCTAGCCTTCCAAGTATTGTCTGAAGTTTTGAGGTGAACTGTTGTCATTATTCAGCAAATATCTTCAGCTTTCTTACTTATATCACTATCTTAAGGCTGATGAGCTCTCTGGCCTTCCTAATGTTGTTTGAAGTTCTGAAGTTAATTGCTATCATTATTCAGCAAATTATTCAGATGAGCATCCTCACCTTTCTTGTTTATATCATTACCTTTAGGCTGGTGAACTCTTTAGTTTTCGTAGTGATGTCACTATTCAATCATTCAGACTGGAGCATTGTCGTGCATGAATACCCTTTTCTGTTTGAATGCCAGTGTCTTCTCCAAGGGCCAACCAACTCATTGCCAATGATTCCTGCCCAAAATATAACTCTTCCGCCTCCTTGCTGACATCTTGAGGGGCCTAGGATGTTCCTTCAAGCACCATCCTTTTCGCCAGAAATCAGGACCATCCAGTGCATGATAATGCACCAGCTCATGCTGCTATTGCAACTGTTGAATACTTAGCTAAATTAGGGTTAAAATGAACGACTTATGGAGTGGCCTGTATGTTCGCCAGATCTGAACCCTTTGCAGCATTGTCAGAAGATGCCTTTATATCGGTGGCAAGCAATTTTCATCCAACAATGAACTTTGGGAAGCAATATCCACTGTTTGTGAATCCATTACCCTTGAAGAAATTCTGAATTTAACTTCTTCTATGGACAGTGGACAGTATGGTCCCAGACACGTGGGCCGGAAATGAGAACAGGCTATCACCCTGTAAGCATGTCTGTTCCGTCTCTCCGTTCTTTTCTAAGCACAGCTAAATACAGGTGTGAACCAAACGCGTTCAAACTAAACACAGCTAAAAACAGAAACTAACAACAAGCAACAGAGGCACTAATATCAGACAACATTACAAATACCATAGATTATTACAAATTACAAATAATAAAAATGAAAGTTTATTGCATTGTTGCAGCAAAATTATTTTTATTTATTTTTTATTAGATGAAGTATAGTCAACCATTATTATTATTCATTTTTGACTAGTGTTTTCTTTCATCTTAATTTTTAATTGCTTTTCAACTTTACTTGAGTAAACAGCAGAGCTCGGAAATAAATGATAAGCTCTCGGTGAGACTTGAACTCCTGTCCCTTTTGCGATGAAAAGCAAATAAAAATTAAGATGAATGAAAATACTGTGAAATCATTAACCTTGAAGAAATTTTGAATTTAACTTCTTCTATGGACAGTAAATAATGGAAACTACATCAGCAAATAATATTGCTTTATTACTATGTTTTTCAACCAAACTTTTTATAGTTCGCTCTGTATGTCATTTCTTTGAATAAATCATTCATTTTTTGTATCCTCCTATCATATTTATATATAATCATATTTTGTATATTCCAACATAAATGAAATGTTATATTATAACTAACATATACCTGTAAAAAATGACAGGGTTATTTATATATGGATCAGCACTAAGGAGGCTAAAGCTATTTTATTAGGTAATTTATTTTTAATAATTTAAGTATTCTAATTGTAAGTTTTTTTTAAAGTCTCAACTCAACTCAAACTGTTTTAAAGGGTGATTGGACATGTAATGAAATAAGTTATATTCTTAATAAAAAAGGTTTCTTCCTATGACTGTTTTTTTCATACCGCACAATATCAGCTGTGACTTTTCTTACATGACATTTTGTTTTATGATTTTATGTCCGATTACCCTTTGAAACAGCTTGAATTGTGTTGAGACTTAAAAAAAAACCTTAAAAATAGAATACTTGAATTATTAAAAATAAATTACCTAATAAAATAGCTTTAGGCTCCTTAGTGCAGATCTATACATAAATAACCTTGTCATTTTTTATGGATATATGCTAGTAATAAAAAGTTGATGGCCAAATTTGACCTTTTAAAAAACATTTGGCCATGAACTTTTTGGTTTGGCCATATATAAATTTTGATACATTTTGACTTTCTTTTTTTTTGTTGTGTGCTGAGAGTATTTGCATTTGACCATTTTTGCGAATTTTTGACCAGAAATATCTCTAAGAATCTAGCAACTGCTTCCCAGTTCCAACTGATTTCTCACTGTAGGCTTACATCAAAGGGAGCGGAAGGGAAATGATAGGAGAAAGACAGACTGTCTCTTTGCAGTGTTCGGCATTGCGTTGACACACAGTCTGTAGACTTTGGTCAGTGTTCTTTGTTGCTATGGGAACGGCATGTCTCATTTTTTATTGTCTACCCATTAATTCTTTTATTGGCTGTACAATCTATCTCATGTGGACCAATCCATTATGAAGTGTGGGATGTGTCAGGTGGTGGACACTATAGACAACCAAACATACTAATTTACATATTTGGCTTTTATATGTAATGATAAGATCTTAGATTTTGTGATGTTACGCATAAACGTGAGACATATGTTTGATTGAAATTTGTTGACTCTAGGACCATTAGTTTTATTGATTTTAATATAATGTTGGAATGCACCATATATTGCTGTAATCATTTAATGATTCTTTCAGATTAGCTTCCTCATATTTATTGTTTTTATCCCAATTTTTTAGCCAATGCACTTTCTGACCGTCGCTGGTTTTTATTTTACAATCGGTTTAAATTATCTGTAAATACTGAAATGTTTATATATGTATGTATTAATGTTTATGCTTAATAATAAATAAACATGCCAAAGCAAGCTCCCAGCAGCCCCCATTCTGTTTCTGGTCCCAGAAATGCTGGCCAGAAGTGAGAATGGGAAAGGCTCTCTTCTTCACAGGCCATCGCCCTGTAAGCACGTCTTTGTTCTGTCACTCCGTTCTTTTCTAAGCACAACTAAATACAAGTGTGAACCAAACACATTCAATCTAAACACAGCTAAAAACAGAAACTAGCAACAAGCAACAAAGGCACTAATATCAGACAACATTACAAATATCATTGATGCATTATTACAAAGATTATTACAAATTACAAATAATAAAAATAAAAATGAAAGTTTATTGCATTCTTGCAGCAAAATTATTTTTATTTATTTTTTATTAGATGAAGTATAGTCAACCATTATTATTATTCATTTTTGACTAGTGTTTTCTTTCATCTTAATTTTTAGTTGCTTTTCATTGCAACTTTACTCAAGCTGTCGGTCTACAGCAGTGAGTAAACAGGTGAGATCGGAAATAAATGATAAGCTCTCGGTGAGACTTGAACTCCTGTCCCTTTTGCAATGAAAAGCAACTAAAAATTAAGATGAATGAAAATACTAGTAAAACAATTAATAAATATGGTGACGAGAGAAATTGGGGATAAATGAAGGGTAGATTTAAAGGTTAGATTTGATCTTCTGCCAAGCCGTAGAGTTCTCATAGCTCAGTCGGTAAGAGCAGCTGGTACAGATATGCCAGGCTTCCCTGTGGCCAAAGGGACATGAGTTTGTGTCTCACTGAGAGCTTGTCCTTTATTTCAGATCTGCACTCTTTATTTATTCCATTGTATTTTCTTTTTATAGTGCATTATGATCTATAGTATTTGCACAAGGAGGGTGTCACATACTTGAAGCATGGGGAGTTGGGTTGGTGGGGTCCTTGAAAAGTTGAAAACCACCATGTTATGTTTACAATAATATTGCTGATTGTATTAAAATAACTAATCTTTCATCGATTTTTTTTTGTTTTGATAAGGGTCATTAATATATGTTATTTGTGTTATAAACACAATGTTTTGGCCGATCCATTCTTCGGCCTTCTTCAGGTGTAAAATCCGAGTGTGATAGGTTAAACAGAAATTATGCTTCATGTGGCTCCCACTTCTCAACAAATCCAAACCCGACAGAACAAAGACACAGAAACACCAGGGTCATGCGCTATAAGGGCCACCACCCTTTAAGCATAATTTCTATTTAACCCATCACACTCGGATTGTGTTTATAACACAAATAACAAGAAGGAGTTCAACCGTCCGAAGAATCATTTCAAAAATATATATGTGTTTTTGCCTGTTGAAAAATGGTATTAACCATAGCTAAGAAAATTGTATCTGGCATACAGAATGCCAGGGAATAAACATGAATAGCAAGAAACAGGTCCAATTGTCACAATAATGTGACAAAGATATAATTTAGGAGAAAATAGATGACAATACAGTACAAGACCAAATGGCGGAAATAGTAGAAAGACTGGTAAGTCACACAATAGAAACCGTCATGTGACCAACATCTTTTTGGCTTTTGGGGGTGATCAATTAAAAAATTGGAAGAAAGGGTGATCAATGAACAAGTTACTTCTCTCACCTTTTGTTGCATTACTAAAAATCACTGAATTTTCAAAAAACAAGTGTGAACGCTGCCGGACACAAACTAAGGGACCAATTTAGCAAATTTTGTAAATTTAAGCCCCCACTAAAATCTTTTTGGGCTGGTGGAGAATTTTCAAAAAACAAAAAAAAAATCATTTTTTCAAGACAAAATAAGGAGTAAATTTTCGTCCCTCTAGCTCCATTGGTGCAGCCTGTACATGTGACACATACATACATAGCCACCCAGCCAGAATCATTTAAAAACTTAAGAAACCTATGTTGACAGTTTTGGTTGACAGTTTCTAATTGTGTTTTGCCAATCTTCCCAGTGGGGGTGGGGGTGTCTGTCTAGAAAATCAGCATTCGAAATCCAGGTTATTTTACCTAGGGTCAAATATGGACCTCTGGCACTAGTGGGAAACATGTAACTATTAAGTTGATGTAAAAGTTACCAATTCCATCTTTTGCATAATGTTAGGAAAATGTTAGCAGTGTCTTAAAATTTAATCAGCTCTTTATTGCTAGTGAAATCAGTCAACTGTTCTTTCTCTTTCTGCTCAACATTTTTGGATAAGCCACTGGCAATAAAAAATGGATTTGTTACAAGAATCCAAAATGAATAAAATTGTGGCTAGATGCAGGACAGCTCAACCTATAGGGCCTTGTACCACCTCGTAGTAGGGACACAAGTCCAGGGACGAATATGGCAGAACATATCTCTTTCTTATAAATTTCAGTCTTGTTCAAAGTTCAATGAAATAAATGGATAGACAAATATATATATATATAACATATATAATTTATTCAAGAACAATAACCATGAATGAATGGATATTGATTGGGAAAAATAAGATGTCGCATTAAGAAATGTTCAGGAAATAATAATGCTTGTTGCATTAGGAAAATGTTCAGTTTGACTGGAATGAAAGAGTCAATAAGAAGTTATTGTATATGTGTGTATATGCATATGTGTGATAACACTTGTCGTGTCATGAGTGTATGCAAATCAATATCAGGAACTTTACTTACTTGCCTTGTGAATGTGAGAATTTGACTTTGTATACATATATGCATGAGTCACTACTTGCCTGCACACACAGTTGAGTGTGTGTGTGTGTGTGCACACTTGTGTGAGTCAACAGCCCGATGCCTAGCAGGCAAACGGAAAACTGTGACTGGCTTGAAATTTTCTATTGCCCAGTATTTATATGAATTAGACCGGCTCTCAGTGCAAGTGAAAATTAGATGAATTTTCATTGGTCGAATTGTTGGCCAATCATTTGGCTGTTTGAAGTTTGTGCCTTTTTCAACTTGACAGCGGAAATCTGTGGGAGCCGATTTTGGTGATATTTGGAGAATAAATGTTTGGAGGTGAGGGAAGGTGGAGGGACGACAGAATCTACTGGAAAAAAAAGTTCTGTGTTTGGTGGGATTCAGAGGGAATCTTTTATTACAAATTTCATGATCCTAGACAAACTGTTACTGCATGATGCTACTGTGAGCAAATAGCTCATTTGAAGGACACATTGGAAAAGAAATACCTTTTTCTAGGCAAGGAATTTGACTGGTGATTTTACTCTGGTGATTTTATGCTTGTCCTTCTGTCACAAATGCAATGCAGCAAATGATCTATATTTATTATATTTGGTTCTTTTCTTGCAAAATGTGATTCTTTTTGGTACTTTGATTGAAAACCTTTTGGCAGCCCGGTCACACAGCACACTCAATGGCATCTCACTGCCAATTGAGTTTCTAATTAATTTTAAAGGCGAGCAAAGAAGTTAAAAATTATTGTGTAACAAATAAATATTTTTCTCTCTCTCTGTCATATATATATATGGTGTATGAAAGGATAAAGGTTATCCGACATAATGATGTTTGGGAAATGACAATGTGGAGACTCAGAATAATTTGCAAGAAATTTATTTAATACCTTAACATGTTTCGACATATTATGTCGTTTTCAAAAGGAAATTGGAGAGAACGTGTTTTGATAACCACATCCGGTCGAGGCTGGTGTGTAGATGGAGAGTTTTCCTGTCTGTCTCACCTCCACACACACACACACACTTCACAGGCTAAAATCTGC
>VCCN01003999.1:2357514-2382639 GCA_006491835.1 Architeuthis dux | reverse complement strand
AGAGAAGAGATAAGAATCTCTCCATCAAAGCTGGTTTCACAGGCCACCTTTTATAAAAAAAGATTGGGGTCACCTGATAATGTGACACAATGGCAACCCTGTGTGGGACAGGTTTCCCATTGTGTCCTTTTTGGGGGCCTGATGTCAGATTCAATCTTTTATGAAATGGAAAAAAAATTATTTACATTATTGTGATAATAATCTAGCTACTTTTAGCTACCATCAACTATTTTTAGCAATCAAATTTATTCTGTCCGATTTTTGACCGGTTTCGAGCAGGGATGTCCGATTTTTAGAAAACTGATCCGGCAACCGTGTCCCCACAGGCCACCTTAGTTTTTTCCGTTTATATCTAGAATTGCTTCAAATTATATCTAGAATTATCCAAATGTTCATGCCATTTATCTTGAAAAATGTCTAGATACTATTTTATTAAGTCCCTTCCATGGCCAAATTTAAAGATCTTTTTCATTCAAAGGAAAACTCTTTTTACAAAAGTTGAAATATTTCAAAACTTAAACTAAGTCATTTAAGCTTCAGTTAGAGTGGAGTTTGACCCTGAAGCAGCCAGCCTTGTTATTGTTATTTTCCCACTTTGTACATGATTATTTAATAAGAAATTGACTCAATAAAATTTTAATTTTACCTTTGTACATTATTCTGTAATTACCTAAGAAACTGGTTAGGGAAATAATGAAATGAAATGAAAATTCAGTTGTTCAAAGTTCGCAGGCAAGCGTCAATACTAGCGTTATGTACCGTACGCCCTTCCGTAAATTCATTACAAAATCGAAACTTTGGTCAGCCTCTTTCTGAATGTTTATGACGAAAACTAAGGGGAGATAATTGACTTCGTCGACGACTACCACAGAGCTGTCGGCCGACTACAGCACACACACACAATGGTAAGTGAACGTTTTTAATTCACAATTTTAGCCATTCTTAAATGGACTCCAGCAAAAAACTAATAGTGTCTCGACTATGGAAATCCTTAGGGTCTATAATTTTGTATTTTTCGGTTTGGAACAGTTTCAACAGTCGCCGTATTCTATCAATTATTGTTGGACTATCTTGCTGTATGTTCCCATGTGTGTGCGCGTATGTCTACCCTTTTTTGTATGTGTGTGTGTGTGTGTGTATAGTCTATTTTTCCCTCTTTTTTTCTGTTTCTCTTTTATGTATAAATATAAATATTTCTCGTCAAATACCTACTTGTAGGTACTTCCAACGTCCCTGGCATTTACCTTCGGTTATTCTAATATTAATACTCCCTAAACTGCCCGTTCTCTTTCACACACTCACAAAAAAACAGTGTAGAAATGTGTACTTATGTCTCTACGCAACATATGTGTGTGTGTGGCTTGTCTATCATCTCTGTTTCTCTCTTGTAAGTAAATAAATAAATAAAAATAATTATTCTAGATATTTCTTCTCGTTTTCCAATTCCATACATGCATCTCCTGTTATCTATCTATATTTTTAAAACCTATGTTACAATTGGAAACCTCATGGACATTGCCAAGATATATCTATCAATGTTGGTCTGATTTCTTGAGTTTTATATAACTTACTCTTAATGAACACTTATTTCTTTTTATCTCTTAATAATCCTAATAAATATATCTAATCTCATTTAATTCTAAATAATTAGTACCATTTTTCACAGCCGGTTAAAAAATCGGTTATTTATTTTCAGGCTTCTCAGTGCTGGATTGGTTAATCTATTTCCTGTGAAATCTAATTTCAATTGTTTCACTTTATTCCCTATCTAAACTATAAATCTACGTAGGAATAAATAGACAGGTGTGCTTTACCTATTTTATAATTATATAATTCTATTGTAGTTGATAGGCTTAATCCTCCCAAGCTATTTTCTATCACTAATCTGTCAATATGCAGTCCTTTCCTGTCGTTATCTAAAAATATAGCCATGTATTTTGTATCATCATTTTTTTTTTTTTTTTTTTTTTTTTTTTTTAGACTCTTCAATAAAATTTAGTTTTAATTGATGAGGCCAATTAGTTACCAATCTTATAACGTTTGTTATTAGAAGACCTGGTCTATTTCCTGCCTGTCTGTCAATATTCAGGTTTTGCTTTTAGTTTTAAAGTTTTAATTCCGGTCCAAACAAATTAGTTTTTTGTTTTGTCAAAGCATCTTACTAATTTCATGGGTCACCCTTCGCCTTTTTTTTACCCTGTAAATTTAAATAAATCCCGGAGACAGTTTTTTTCTTTGTAGAAATACTTTTTTCTTTTTTCCCTTCTATTTTTGGATGTTAAATTACATGAAACATAGATTTAAAGATGGTTTAATTTCGATCGAGTCTGAATACATTTGTTTTAATGACTCATATTTTAAAACTATCAAAGTATTTAGTCCAAAACATTTGCACCTCCTTTTGGGTTTTTAATATTTTTTTAAAACATTAATTCCTAATTTAAAAAAAGGGTTATCGAACCAAACTACTTTTCTAGCGTGTCTTCCCCTTTTAACAATCGTCTTAAACTTGTTAGTCTATGTGGCTAGCTTAGAATTTAGACCTAAGTATTTAAAAACCTACATAAAAACCATTAACTTTGTCTTCGTGTTAATTATCCTGGGAAGGTGCTAAATGTAAAGTTGTTCGTATGGTTTGTTAAATTCTAAGTCAAATTTTATTCGTTTTCTAAAAACTCTTAATTCGACGTTTTGTTAATGTTTCTATTAACAAATATATATATACTTTATGTACAACCTCAAACTAAGTAACAAACGAAGTCGCTTAAATTAAAACCCCATTTTGGTCTCTGTTGGGACTGCACCACTGAAAACAACAGGGTTACGGAAAACATTTAGAGTCCTATTATAGACATTTAAAATGATTCTAACCAAATGATTGCTGTTAAATTTGACTTCTGTGAATTTTGAAGAAAGCTCTGTCCAGAAAAATGTGGAAGGCCTGAACTGCTTTTATATTGTGTGGATTTAGTTCCCCTGAAATGGCTGATATTATTACCAACAACAGCCTTCAACGACATTATTAGACTCTGTAATTTCTCATTTAAGACTTCTTAGTCATTTCAATAAAGATCCTTTAAAATATTTGTCTTCTAACGTGGAAATTGTCCTTTTTCTTTAAAACATTTACAAAATTCTCCTTTTAAAAGGAAAGCATCCAATTTTATTTTTAGCTTGTAAGGCTTTAAAAAGATTACCTGCTTATCACAACTACTAAAATTATTGTATCTGATAAAAAAGGTTTTAACTATGTAATCAACTTAGTTGAAATAGATTTGTTTTACATCTGACATTTTTCGGCATTCTTTTGCGTTATTGCTGTTCGTTAAAAATAACACCAATAGTTTTTAATTAAACGCTTTTGGATTAGTTACCAAATATTTCTTCAGCAATATACTTGTCTGTGGATATATCTTTAAATTTCCTTAATTACTGTCTCTCTAGTCGAGCACGTTGTTGACCCCAATACCCTTTTCCGAGAAAGGTATTAGGGTGTTTTTACGGGTCTTCCTTCGACTCTGTAAACCCGTTCCTTCTGCCCCTCTTTTGGGTACACTGGGTGATCTTGTAATGGGACCCTCCTAACAACGGAACCCAACGTGTGTGCGTGTGTAATCTGTGTGTAGTTGGAGAAAACCACACTGCTTTGAAGATTGAAATATTTAAAACTAATTTTGAAACTATAAACATAGGTTTCTTCAGTTTTTAAGTTGATCCGGCTGGCTATGTATGTATCACGCGTACAGGCCGCCCCAATGGAACTAGATGACTGAAAATTTAAACATTTACTCCTTAATATGCCTAGAAGTTTCTGTTTTGTTTTTTGAAATTCTCCCTCTAAATAGGTTTTTAGTGGGGGGGGGGTTCAATATGCAATGTAAGTTTATGCTAAATGTGTCCCTTAGTTTATGTCCGACAGCATTCACACTTGTTTTTGGAAAATTCAGAATTTAGTGATCACTGCCCAACAAAGTGCAAATAACTTACTATTCATCTCCTCATAAATTTGATATTGTTTTTCCAATCTTTTAATTGACCCCCCCCCCCCTCTAACACAGCTTGCTGCCAAGAGACATTGGTCACGTGACTATTTCTATTGAATAACTAACCAGACCTGTTTTTAGCAGCATTTTAATGTTTCTAATTATTGGAAACATTTTTTAAAAAATTGGATGTTGGTTTTGGGTGAATCTAAAATTAATTGGAGATACTTAACTGTGATTTAAGTTTTTAATGTAAAGTCTGGCTATAGTAGGAATTCTTAGTTGCGAATAAATTTGATATTGTTGGTTGGACTAGGAAATTCATGTTTTTCTTGTTAAAAATGATTAAGATGGCTTAGGTGATAGTTTTTAGCAAAACCAATGTGAATGTTTATTTCTTGCATGATTATATATCGAAAATATTGTTTTTGTAGGACTTTCATCAATGTTAGTTAATCTTTCACTTTTTTGACTGCCTCAAATGAAATATTAAACTTAGTGTTTTAATAAAATAATCACTTATGATTATTCTCCATCTTTTTTGGTCAAATCCATTCCATTAAGATTGAGGTTTTAATTTTTGCTGTGTGGAGGTGGCGTAACAGAATTGGTGAACAGTTTGAATTGCGGCTGTCTGCATAATGTGTTCTGATTGCCATGCAAAGATGGATGATGAAGAAATCATTCTTTCCTGCTAGGGGTGCCATGTAATTCAGTATCCCCCCCTCATTTTATTTGGGGCGGAGACGGGCACGGCCAAATAATTCCTATTGCCAGAAAGATGCAGTGTAGGATCCAGTATAGCTCATGGGACCAGTCAACCAATGTAAATAGAAACTGTTTTTCTGAACAGAAAAGACATTTTTACCAAAAAAAAAGAAAGTGTACTGATCTCTATAAGTCTACTGTGTATGAAAGCTGAACTATTTAGAGTAATAATTATCTATTTTAGCTATAATTTTCAATAATTTTATTTTAAATATTAACTTGAAATTTCAGTTGTAGAATTAGATGGAAAGTTTGAGTTTTTTTCAGCATGGATTCTCTAAAGAAGTAGTTCTCGAACTTTATTGTATGACAGCACACTAAGAAATATATTTGACTTGTGACACACCACCAACTGTAAAAATGAAATGAATTAGACAAAAACATTTCAGTAGTCGGTGAACAAAACTTTTATATCAGCATACTGATGTACATACTCGTCACCCCTTTTTCCTTTCATCTCATAAAATCTAGTGATAAGACCACTTGATTGGCAACTCTGTGGTGGAAGTGGGACAGGTATAATACCCGTACTGGACATGTTCAAGGCTCTATAATTTTGAGGAGTCATTAACATTCAGTTTTTCCAACAATCAAACTCATTCTTCTTGTTCTCACAACGTTGTGGCCGATTCATTCTATGGCCTTCCTCAGATGTACTATCTATATGTAGAGAGAGAGTAGTGTCGAATAATGGTAGCAAACAGAATTTAAACATTTTTCTTTTTTATAAACAGCAGTGCTTGTAATGTAGTGACAAAACTATCTCAAATCCTGAAGAAAAAAACAAGGAGCACTTCACGCAAGAATATAGCCAGTTGATGCAACACCACTGCAAACTACCCCATATGTATGTCTTTCTGAAAATACATAAAACAGACATACCACTAAGACCTATAGTCCACTGCCTTGGCTCAGCATGTCACCCCCATGATACTCCAAAACCGCTGTCAGGCAAAACACTGATGTATGTGAAGAACTCTGCCCATTTTGTGGAACTGATTAGACCCCATCTTGTCATCACTAATGGTGAGCTTCAATGTGGTCAACTGGATCTTAAGAACCGCACCAGCATTCCTTTATTGGCGATGTTAATGTTTTGTGCGTGGACAACATATTTTCAGTTTTGGCCTAATATATATCCACAGGAAGAAGGCCTAGCTATGGGTTCTCCAATTTCCCCTGTGATCTTCAATATTTATATGGATTTTTTTAAAGATCTGATCTTAAGCTCATCTTTGTTGAGACCCTCAGTCTGGCTTGGATACGTGGATGACACGTTTATATTCTAGCCCTACCATGTTGATAGACAACTGTTGGACCACGTGAAATCCATCAGACTATCTATACAGTTCATGGACAACAACAAGCTCCCTTTTCGGAATGTCCTAATAAGTTGTACAGAAGGTGGATATAATACTGCTGTATACAAGAAACCAACACCTACGGGTCTATATCTTGATTTTGATTCAGAACGCCACTTCTGTGTTAAGAGTGGCTTAGTCAGTTGCCGGAAAAATCGGGCACAATTTATCAGCAGCAACCCTGGGATAGTAGAACTAGAGAACATAGGATACACTCTCAAGCAAAATAATTAACCCTTCCATGTTGCTACCAAGAGGAGAAACTGGAAGAGGAGCATTAAAGATAGCAAATTCATTGCTGCTGCTAAAATCCCATATATAATGGGGACAGTAAAAAGAATTTGTAGTCGGTACAACATCCGGGTTGTTTTTAGCAGTTCCTCCACTCTTCTTAACCTTCTCACTACAGTTGGACTGCCTCATGATACAAGTCTGACAAATAACTGCATTTATAATATTCCATGTAAATGTGGGGAAAATTACAATGGCGAAACAAGCTGCCCTCTCAAAAGTCAGGCTTGAAGAATACAAAAACACCATAACCGAAGGCGAACCAGAAAAATCTGGTATGGCAGACCACATCTGTTGGGAGAAAGGTGAACACTACCCTCTCTGGGAGGATGTCCAGATCAGGGAACACTGTTAGGGAGTGAGAAAACTCAAAGAAGTGGCATGTCAATTTGTCGGCTAATTGTATAAGTTGGACCAGTGTCGAATTCAACTATATGGCTTTTGCTGCTCAACGGGGAGAAGGTATGAAAGTCCTGGCCTAACAAATAAATGAGTTAAAAACATCTGCATCCTACGTTACAAGTGGATAATACACCTAAGGGAGGCCATAGAATGGATCATCTGAAACGTGTAGACAACAAGAATGAGTTTGATTGTCCCAAAAACTCTTTAAAATGTATGCGGCACACTTGGGAGATAGTACGTGGCACACAGTTTGAGAACTACTACTCTAAAGGATTCTTCTCTTCCCTCCCTTTTTTCTTTTTCAGCTAAATTTATTTTCTTGACTCTTGGTGTTGAGTGGGGAGACACTTTATCCCCACAACTGTATATCAATAACCCCTACTATCGTTTCTAAACAGGTGGCTTGAATGGCCATGGGTGAGGAAGAAGGTTAATGATGCTTTTGATTTGTTTCTGATACTGAGGGAAGATTAAAAACAAGGATTCTGTGGCAGGGTGGGCAATAGGCTACGGAAGAAGTCCATCCATAATTACACCCCATACGTCCTGGTTGTCCGTTCGGATGGTGTAATGGTTAGCACATCTGTCTCGCACGCAGAAGATCCTGGGTTCAATTCCTGATATGAGCGAAGAGTGTGGAAAACTCTTCATTAGGATAAATTTCCCTGTGCACTCAGCAGCTAATTGAATACACTCTAAGCTGTGTGATTAGGGTGGAGGTATCCTTTCAGTGGACTTGCATCCTGCCAAGGGGATGGTCATTGAAACTTGCAAGGATCACTAAGCTGACGCATGCAACAGAAACTGTCTTTGTCACCGGGCTCCATACTCCATTGGGAGTTGTCTCAAGACTAAGAGACAGAACACTTTACCTTTTTTACACGTCCTAGCTAACTGTCTGCAACCATGAAATATCTCCAAAAATCATCTGTTCACACAATATCTCCAAAAGTTCTCAATGAAATTTTGTGGAAGATTGGGTAATAGATTAGACAAGAAGCCATTAATTTTTGGGGTGGATCCATGCACAATTACTTCCCCCTGAATTGTAGCTATCTGTCAACACCAAACAATATCTTCAAAATTTCTCATGATATCTCCAGAAGTTTTCAATGATATTGTGTAGAAGGATTTGCTACAAAAGAACTCACACAATTTTGGAGTGGATCTATGCATAATTACCGCCACCCCCACATCCTTGCTAACTGTCCGCTCCACACAATAGCTCCAAAGGTTCTGTCTATCCATACAATATCTCCAAAGGGTCTCAATGAAATTGTGAGGAAGGATGGGCAATAGGCTCCGGAAGGAGTAATTCAATTTTGGAGTGGATCCATGAACAATTACCTCCCTTATATTATAGCTATCAGTCTACACAGGTGTTTCATTTTAAAACGAGGGTTCATGACCTTTGATTGTAAATAACTCGGGAGGACTTTCTCTGGGGCAAATGGTTCTTCTGTAAACTTTACTCAGCAGGATATTTCCTTTCCAATGATATACAATGTGCTCATATTTGATGAAAACTTTTTTTATTCTTACTCTAAAGGTCCCTCTAGCATGTCCAATTCGTTTCATTAGTCAACTCAAAAATTCTTATGGGACTCTATTACAGCGCCAGGACTATACAGTGCAAAATCCAGTTTCAAGATTAAAATGCAGATTCATTTTTTTATTTGAAATTTCCCGACCAGGATAAAGAAATGACTCCAGTTTCTCAGCTCAAAGTCTACATATATATTTTCATAAAATGAACTGTAGTTTTACTTTAGAAAAAAACAAACTTTGATATTCAGTTTGAAATAGGAAAAGCTTTAATGGCTAAATTTACCTGAGTAGCTGTAGTTAATTGAAATACAGTTGAGGTTTTGTTTATAGCCATGTTTTATTGTCAATAGAAAAAAAGTGAAGAGAATGGATAATGTTTAAACTTAGAACCTTGCTTCTCTCAAGCTATGTCCAATAACTCTTGGTAATATTACAATAATGTACAAGATGTATAATAACAAAGGTGACTCAAAAGTGTTTTTTTAATTATTTTTTTTTAATGCATTTTATTTTATTATGAAATGATAGTACAATTTAATCACAAATTTCCAAATGTTCAACATAACTGGTTGTTTTTTCGTACACTGATTTTCGATATCTTCTGTTGCTCAGAAGTCATGTTTTCTCCTATAGCAACCCCCCCCCCCATATTTTTACTTTATACATGCATTCCCCATTATAACTCTGGTGTTGGTGTCCAAGAAAGCCAACCATGTTATAACCGAGCTGCAATAACTGCTGTGTGGGTATGGATGATATTCAAGGGCGGGCAATAGATGAAAGACAGCAAACATTGTCCATCATATAAAAACCAAGTGAAATTTGAACAATAGGAGTCAAGTGGACCAATGGTCCCCACCCGACCATCTCCAATTTTGCTCTAACTTTGGTCACATGTTCATTTGAGTCTGAAATGAAGTCCTGGAAAAATTTAGTTCAATATCTTCACTCATTCAGTCACTATGGATCCAAGAACTTTGTTCTTTGTGAACTATTATGTAGATTTTGAAAATGTTATCAGTTTAGATCATTTTTTCAAAAATAGATGTCATCGAAATTTCATCAGTATTTCCTGGAAGCTAATTTTAAGTAATAATAACTCATGACCCAGCCCACCTCCCATGAGCTCTGTCTGACAAAGAAAGGAGTGTCACTGCACTACTACTATTTGTTGTGTACTCAAAAATGGCCCGAATTAAAAAAAACAACAAATGTACCTAAATAATTAGTTTTTCAACTTGGGTGGCTTGATTCTTTTATGTTCTAATAGAGCATTGAAATTTTGTTAATGACATAGCGAATTTCATGCTCTTTCAGCATCATTTTTGAGACCTTGTATCTCAGGATCTAGAAAAGATAAAGATCCAGATTGTGACATTTTGTATTGCATTGACACTACTTTCCTTTTCTGTTATTTTCATGTAATGAATTGTGAATATTTTAAGACTAGGTAGTATGAGTAAAAAAAAAAAAACCCATTTGAATTGGCACAAATAAAAGTGAACATATTTCTAAAGTATTTGTCATTCCTTATTAGATTACTAGTCTTATGAGAAATCTCCTTTTTAATTGTATGGTAGATTATAAGAATCTACCATACAATTAAAAAGGGGATTTCTAATAAGGAATGACAAATACTTTAGAAATATCTTCACTTTTATTTGTGCCAATTCAAATGGATAGAATTCCCATGCTTGCATTGTAAGATGCTCACTAATGTTTATTACTATCTGCTACTGATAGCCAAAGAAAAATTGTCTTTAATTTTGTCACAAAGGAAAATGTTTGTCTGAAGTTAGTTAAGAATCTGTTAAAAGAAACATCTCTTCTAATTGCTTGGCCTAATTTGTCGTGTACATTTCAACAAGTAACAAAAGGCACATTTGTGAAAAATAAAAATTTGTAAAACTAGGACAGTGCCTGTTCCAAATGTTTGGAAGGGGCCGGATTTTATATAATTTTTTCTCCCATAAATGTCATGTAAAATAATTTTCCATCCGTCAAACGAAATTACGGCTTTCAAGTGTTTTGGTTACTTCTCTTCAGTGTTGCCAACTTAGATAATTTAGATCAAAGGTCTGTAATTTATTTATTTTTATTAGATTTCACGAGAACCAACCGTTGATACCCAAAAATTCAAACTTGATACTGCACTGCCCTGTGTGCTGACTAATATATCTGGCGAATGTCAACTTTGTACAATGGACAGTTGTCGAGTAAGCCACAGTGCATACACGCACGCACATAGATTCCTTCAATTGTAATTAGATGCAATCACTGACATTCTTTTTAAATATATTGATGTGCAAGATATTTTTCCCCAATTGTTTAAAGTTAAAGTGTAAAATCAATGGTTATAATGCAGACAACTTTAAATTTACTTAACTACAGGCGTCCTGTTATAAGCTAGTGTTGGGGTCCAATAAAGCCCAGTGCATGACAACTGCTGGGTGGGTATGGGCGATATTCAAGGATGGGCAGTAGGTGAAAGATCCTATTGTATAAAAACTAAATTATATTTGAACAAATAAACAAAGATATTTAATGTTTTTTAAATTTATTACATAATACTAAATTTCAGCATTTAAAAAACCAAATATTTACATCGATGACTTTGAACCCTTCAGATACCCTGTATATGACTCGGTGGAAAGCTCAAATTAATCTTCTTAAAAAAAGTTTTGTTCCTTGACTACGGAAATGTTTGTCTAATTCATTTAATTTTTATTTAGTTTGCCGGTGTATGTCAAATAGGGTGGGCTGGAAGTTGTGATACCTCTGTCCTAAAATGGGCTTACAATGTATTAAAATAATGCTCAGCCTGAAATATCAGACTTATGTGTTCAAAGGGAAATTCTTTGGGGTGGGGGGCTGTATTAGCATGATTAACTTTCTTTTTTTTTTTTTTTTTTCTCATAAAGTTTAACAAGGTCACTATTAAATTCAGTGAAATGTTTTTAAGTAGGCAGTTGGCTTATCACTTTGTCTCTATTTGCATAAAAAATGTCTTGTTGTATGAGTTTCCTTGGTATATCAATAATTGCTAGAAGAGTTTCCCTATTTATGATGGCATATATTCGTATAATCTGGTTATTTGGGATTTTGCAAGAATTAAGGCTGACCTGTGGCATAGAGATGAAAAAGTTTATCTTGAAGCTCTTTTACCAGAAAAACAAAGGTATGACAACCGACCCAAGTTGTTACAAAAGTTTTACATTGATACCACAATAAATGTTTCAGCTTCAAGAATATCAGTGAGTTGAAGTTTCTGTCTGAATTTCTGAGATGAGGAATTATTATTATACACTGATTTATTTGAACTGTTGTCCTTATCTTGGTTGTTATAGTCACAATGTTTTAGCCGTTGTTGGTTCAGGCAGTGGAATCCATTTACTCTGGTTCAGTGGAACAAGCGGCATCTCAAAGATGATGGAATTGCAACACAAAGCCTGTGAAAAAGATAGAAGCAGGGTAGGATAGGGGCTGAAACAAAGATATTTGCTAAAGTAAACTGGCTGAACTTGGTCGTCAAAGCAAGAAAGTAAGATGAGGTGGAATTGAATTCATTTTCGAGTGTCTGTAAGCAGAAGATATGGTTAAGTGCTGGGGATGGTTGCTTGAGGCAACTCCCATGAGTTTTTTCAGATCCTACGGTGCTTTAGATTTCCACCCCCAGAAATACCATTAACAAAGCAATGTGTATTTTACTAGTACAGCTTAATTGCAAATTCTTAATACATTCTTGTAGTTTCCAAGGGAGTGGGGGAAAACACTGACACAGTTCAATGCAATAAGTCAAATTGCACATCAAAGTTGCAGCACCAGAATGAAACCTTTAAGGGACACTTCCTTGCTTATCACCGGTTGTCACGAAATCCGAGACACTACAACGTAATTCGCAGACGACTCTGACTGGCAAGCCGAAAATGGACTGATGAATTGTCACTGCCAGGCCTGTTATAGCCAAGAGCTTGCCATATCCGGGTTACTAGCGCATTGCATATGGGTCACTGATGCTCCACCTCTTCTTGCTCTGGGCAAGTCCATTTCCACTTCGCCACCACAATTCTTTTACTATCTGCATTGATATATATACATTCTATTATTAGGGATATCTGCATTGGTATATACAGAGGAACATTGATTATCCAAATGAGACGGGTGGTGAGTGTTTTGTCCAGATAACTAATCCAATCATAAAAAAGGGAAGTCATATTGAACACAAGTATGTAAAAAAGCATGTTTAAAAGGTTTGATTTCATTCTATCGATAAAATGTGTACAAACACAGGATATTGCTTAAAAATTTATATTTTATTTTACAAATAAAATCGCGTTGTGTCATTTCAAAACTTGAAAATATGGTGCTAAAAATTCAAGGAAACAAGAAGTAATTGCAAAAAAGAATACAGGAAGTTCAGAGTTCGTTGAAGATGCCAAGTTCATGTAAATAAAGTTCATTGAGGTGGTGATATAACCATCAGCCTGTCCCTTTCTTCTTTTTAAAAATTTTTTAAAAATGATTTCAGCACTGTCTAAACTGACCGTCTGAGATCAAGTGGCTAGACCGCTTTCTTCAGGCATGGGAATAGCAATAAACTCCATCATTTGTAACAAATACGTACTCGAGTCGTAAAATTAAATATTCAAGTGACCTTGAAATCTCTTTTTGGATAATCCAAAATTCAGATCATTTCTATTTGGATAACCAACATTCCTCTGTATATACATTCTTATTAGGGAAATCTTCATTGGTGTATTCTAGGGCAGTGCATGTTTGGAAGGGGCCAGACTTTATGGTGTCTTGCGCAGCCTTCCATAATAGTCGTGTGAAACTAAGGCTTCGAAGTATTTTGATTAATTCTCTTCAGTGTTGCCAATTTAGATATAAAATATCTAAATTTATATAAAAGATCTATAATCTGTAATTTTATTTAGATTTCTCGAAAACCGCTGATCCAAACAACTTCAAACTTGATACTGCAATGCCTGGTGTGCTGACTAATATATCTGTCGATTGTCAACTCCGTACAATGTATTAGGGAAATCTGCATTGTCTCTGTAATAAAAACTTTGTATATTATAGACAACCTAGGTTGATTGAATAGTATGAAAACAATACCTTCAAATTTCAGTTATTTCTTTTTCAAATAAATAATAGATAAAATGTTAAATAGTTTCAAGTTTATAGATAATGCTTTGTAGGGACAAATGATTGGATCAAAAAAGTTGAATAAGCATTGGTGTCTTTTTTGTTTTTTCTATTGAATTTAATAACTTGTCAAGATTTCATATTCAGGTTCAAACATGAAATGTTTTTCAAAAGCTTCTGACAAACCATAATTTTTTAGTGTGTCTAAACTGTAGATAGCAAAATGACTGAAATGAACTGAAATATAACTTTTCTGAAAATCATTAATTTAAGGTATCATCTGCTCAGTGAAATTTGGTGACCCTAGCAAAAGAGCAGACCTTGTTGAAGGGTGTCAGACGTTTGACATTTATTGTGGTGAATTCTCACGGTTGTAGAAATGTAGAACCTATATCTTTTTTCTTTGTATCTTTAGACTTCTATGTTAGTTCATTTCAAAAGTACAATTTTTCAAAACTATGCTGAATACTTGTAGTTTTAGCATAAAATAGTTTATATCTTTTTGAAAGAACTTTCTCAGCCAATAAAAGTGAATTCTTTTAAAATGTTAACGATTATCTTTTCTTTCCAAGTTTTATTTAACCCCTTAGGCATCACTGTTGCTGAATTGTGATCCCCCCCCCCCATCACTCGGTAGACACACACACACACACACATATATATATATATCTCTGCTGTAGATATTACCAATAGGTGGCGCACATATATTGGCATAATTCTAAACTAAAATACTGCGATCATTCTATTCAGATCTTTGCTGTAATGTTGAGTAAAAAGTTTTTGGTGAAGTGGTGAAAGTTGTAATAAAAATTCTAAAATCCAAGATGGCCACCACTTAATGACGTCATCATATACTAGTTAGATTTTTTAATTTTTTTTCCCCTACATAAACCTTTTCATTTCTATATAGTAACATTCTATCACAAACTATTCTAATTGAAATTGCTCCTCAAAAGCTTGGTGCCTAATCTTTATTCTAAATGGAACAAAGCAATGTATAGTTATGGCAATAAAGACTTGTATGGTTATGGCAATAAAGACTTTTTCTCAACATTGTGCTTTTTTTTCTTGAATATCAATAAAGAAGTGACTGATTGGTTGAAGTTTTCTAAGTGATAATCATTATTTTATTATCTTATTTATCTTAGCATCTAGATTACGAACTGCCTGGTCACTACAAAAACTGCTTCTCTCTCTTGACTATTTAAAGATGCAGAACATCTATCTTAATTGACCAATCAGTAGCAACCTGGCTGTCCAAACTGACCATTTTAGTTTTCAATAAATGTTATTCTTTGCAAAGTATGCTGAGTATTTTGAAGCCATTATTGCACCTGTCTTATTAAACCCACTACAGCAATAATTTCTCCCTGCTTTTTATTGCTAGGCAAGTGCTGTTCCTTACTAATAACCTAACTAGACCTGTTTCTCTTTTATAATTCTTTTTACATCACTGGCTGACCTGCTGATTGGAGAATTGCTTCTTGCAGCTTGATCTTTAAATGCAAAAGACCATTTTGGAAATTGCTGAATATTTCTTGTAGCATTTATTTTTTCAGGAATTTATGCTGGTTGCCCTGTAGGTGGATAGTTTTCATTTTGACTCTCATGATTTCCTCTTTTAGTTGAACAAAGAACAAAATCTGACATGACCAGAATATTGTTCAGTCATAAAATGACTTCATTCCAAGATGAAAATATTGATACCGTATTTTGCAACAAAATCTGACCCTCAAAATTACCCTGTGCCCTTCATGATGAAGGTCAGCTTTGGGGGTCTACATATTGCCCTGCTTTAACCATTCAGGCAACTTGAGAATGAATATACATGCTAAATTACCAAAACTTAACAATGTGCATCTTATTTGCCACAAAATATGGAAAGTGTTTGTCCTGCCTTTGGTGTAATGTAGAGGTGCTGTCTTGAGAACAGATCCCTTGGCTTCAGGGTTTTCCTCCAAGGTCATAAGACTGAGAAGTTTCAGCTTTGCCCAGTTTAGCATTGGGTCACAATAGTCAGGGACCCAGTGAGGAAAGAACTTAAGACTTTGCTTGCAAGTTTGTCACTTGGTGCTCCATTACTGTGGCCCTATGCCAAACTAGGTGAAGCTTAGTAAACATCTTTGTACCTGACCTGGTCACACTGGCAAAGTTTTGTTTCTGAATGGCGTTATTGATTATACTGTTTTTTCTTTTATTTGCTACAATTTTTATTCCATGTTTTCAAATTTTTCACAGGATGTCTTTTTGATGATTAGAAGGAAGAAGTGCACAATCTTTACAGATGTTAAAGAAAACACAACCATTTATGATGTAAAGAAGATTGTGGAAGGAATTTTGAAAGTGCCGCCTGAAAACCAAAGATTGTTTCATGATGACACGGTGAGTAAAAGTCTTGTACAAATGATTACGTTTTACACATGAAAATGTAAATAGAGATTTTAAAAAAAATTTTTTTTTGGTTGTTGTTGTTGTTGGGGGTTTTTGAGCCGTTAACAGTCCAAGAAATTGGACTAATCAAGTACAATTTCTAATTAGGGCATAATGCTGCTCAAGCTGCTGCTAATGTCAACAATATTTGGAGTGAACACTACTACAGTGCGAACTGTTCGGCATTGGTTCAATATGTTTAGGTCTTGAAATATGGATACCAATAATAAACCTTGAGGGAGGCCCAAACCTGTTCTTAATGATGAATAATGAACAATGGTTTGGGCACTTTCTGGAGACTTCAGGACTTCAACAGTGACCATATCACATCATCTCTAGGCAATAGGAAAGGTTAAAAAGTTGGGAGAATGGGTCCTACATGAACTGAATGAAATGACTGTGGCACACTTCTAAGCTTACCATGTCAAAGCTTAGAGAAGTCTTGCAGCATCCTCTATATTCACCAGACATTTCTCCTACAGATTATCATCTTTTCAAACATTTTGAACTTTATATTTATTTGTAATAAAAGATTCAATTGGGAAGCAATAAATCATGTTTTTACTGAATTTGTGACAGCTAAACCTAAAGAATTCTATGGCTTCTTCTTCTTCTTCTTATTATTATTATTATTATTATTATTGGAGGATCGTTGGAAAAGGTTGTTTCAAATGGGACATGTTTACCATTTTTGTTGTTTATATCATTCTTTTATTTTAATATTCAACATTATTTCATATGTAACAACCTAATACTTCTAAGATTCTGTTATGCTTGTCTTTTTGAAACCTGTTTTTACTGTTTGCTTCATCAGGAAAATTGGAATAACAAGTTTGCTCTTATATTAACCTTTATATTGGAAAGCATTGGGGTGGTACTTTTCATCCCTGCCACTCCCTAATACTACTAGTTTGCACACAAAAAGAAACTCCCTGCCACATTTCATGAACGTTTGAGAACTACGAGGGATGTCCGAAAAGTAAGGTACAAACATTTACTAACCAACATGTTTATTATTATACAAATAAAACATTGTGCTTATATTACCAGCACTACTATGCTACTTTTCCATGTAGTCGCCATAGAGATTGATGCACTTGTTCCATCGGTGCACGAGAGCAGAAATACCTTCCTTGAAGAATGTGACGTCAATCTCGATGACAACTGTGGAAAAATAACATAGTAGTGCTGGTAATATAAGCACAATGTTTCATTTGTATAATAATAAACCTGTTGGATTAGTAAAGGGTTGTACCTTACTTTTCGGACACCCCTTGTAGTAGTATTAAGTGGCAGGGATAGTTTTTGCATCAAAATATTTCATTAATGTGTGTTGGGGATAAAAAATACGGCTGTAAAGCAGTTAAAAGGAGAAAAATGTACAACTTTTGTTTGCAGAAATCTGTTGGTTGTGATGAAAGAATTTAATATGGCACTTCCCTGATTGTCTTGAGAAATTCATGGCATAATGTGCAGAGCGAACTTTCTATAGTTAGCTACTTTCCTTTTTACTGTGTGCAAGATGCATGTTCAAAACTTTATTCATTATTATTTTTTTTTTCCCTCTTAAATGATCTGACACTTTTTGATTGACAGGCAACTTTTTTTTCTTGTAAAATGAGTTTCTATTTTTACCAGTTCTTTGTAAGCTATTATAGCTTAGTAATAACACGTTTATTGCTACCTTGGATAGCACAACATAGAGTACAACAAAATAAGCATGTCCTCTGCTCAGTGCTGCAAGGCAGAAACTGAGTCTAGCGTGTTGCCGTAGCTATTTATATTGCCTTATATGAAACTGTTGAATGGACACACTTGTGCAATAGAGGCAACCTGTCACAAGACACGTGTGTTGTGTGGCAGTGAACTTGTAAAGCTTAGCTTAGTATAGAACAAGGCAAGACAGGATGGTCTGAAGATTGTACTAATCTACAGTATTTCTTTGTGTATAACCCGATTCTTGTATATGTACTAGATTTTGAGGCGATAAATTGTATAATACAGGTACTCTATTTGGCACTACAAGTTGGCAGTCCCACATGTTTTTCGGCTTCGATGTTCCAAATTTGTGTCCTGCAATACTGCAGTCATACAATAAGTGCTCGCTATTTTTATGTTGTGTACTGTTACAATCAAATGAAATAACATAAGAAAGAAAAAACAAAGGTACTTATTTTTGTACACCTTGTGCACTCAATTTGAAACCATTTATTTTAAAATTTAGTTATATTTTTAATTTAATTATTTTAATGTATTTTAGGTATTTCTAGTGTATTTGTGCTGCACGTATTTCACAGGAGGGGGAGTAAATATTGTGGTAATCAAAAATTACAGTTAAGTCTTTCAACCTTGAGGTCGTGAGAGGAAAATCTCAAATTAATTTTTAAAAATTTTGTTAATTAAAATGTTTTTATCTAATTCATATCATTTTATGCATAATTCAAATATAACCTCATCAAATGGGCTTAATTTTAGTAACCTATAACATTTTTTTCTGCATACATTCGAGTATATCACGAACCCCCATATTTTCGCTCAGATTTGGGTACAAAATTTCTCGTGTTATACATGAAAAAATATGGTAATCTTCCATGTGAGGAGTCCTGCTATAGAAATTGGCTCTGGTGTTTTACCTGCTCCTGACCACCTACCTCCAGAACTGGTGGGAAGTAAGCAACTATTCAACTGTGAAGTGAGCCAATTTTAATTTTTGTTACAATGTTTTCAAAGTGAAGATATAAACTACTTTTCCAAGTCCAAAATATCGAATCCCTTTGTCAACCTAGTACAAAAGATCACTCTTTTTACCTGAAACAAACATTCTAGCCCCTGAATGTCAAAAACCTTTTTGTTCAGACCAAATTTGAATAGGTTGAAAATGTTAAATAAGGAAGGATAGAGAGTGGGCGAAATAAAGAAAGCAGACTATACAGTGTTTATAACTAATGTATACACTTCATATATGTATTTATAACTTTTTCATTTTCCAGTGAATTGTATTTAGGACAATATTTTTCATCTTATTTTTGCTTCGGATGTTTTAATGGAGATTAACTTGAAAAATCAACTGGAAACAAATTTGTTTTATTACAGAAAGAAATGCTGTCAAATTGTAAACAGTTCTTTTTCTTATCAGATTAGTCTATTAATGAGGTTTCAATTAAGTTTTGGAAACATCTTAGGGACCCAATTTACAAGCTATAAAACTTTATGCTATAAATGTGCCTGTTGGCATTTTGTGAAATATTTTATTTTTCAATCATTTGTGTACTTTTTGTCTTTTCTCCTTGATGAATGTGTAGATTCACTGTTTCTCTCTCTCTCCATCTCTAGCCCCTGGATGACAATAAGACACTAAGTGATTGCGGCTATACTAGTGGTACAGCCCGTGCTCAAGCCCCAGCCACCATTGGTTTGGCATTCAAGGCCGCCGGTAAGATTAATTTGGATTTAAAGCTTTTGTTTTTATTTTTTTTAAAATTTTTTATTTATAAAACTTTTATTTAAAAAGTTTTAAATTCTTATTTTATACAGTTATTAGGCATAAATTTTAAAACTTAATATTTCTAAAAATGAAAAATTCTCCCAAGAAACGAAGGTTATATTCATTCAAAGCACATCCAAATTTTCCCCCAAACTATGAACTGACAAGCAACACCCACTTACACCGATATACTAGCATAAGACGGTCTCAAAGTAAGGGTCCAGTTTAACATTATACATTGTAAATGTTCTCAATGTGTAAAAACTGAGCTGACAAGCAATACACTTTCACAGCCATAGTTGCATAAAGATAATAAGGGTCCAGTTTAACATTATATCTAAATTGTAAATCAAACATCCGCTGTCATGAAGAGACACAAAGCAATGGTCCATTTTTGCATCAATCGTACTGTAAATTGAAACCCCACTTTAGAGCCAATTTACTTGCTTTCACTTTAAAAGTTACTTTTTCTCAAAAATGAAAAATTTCCAGAAATGAAAATCATATTCAGTCAAATCAGATTAAACTACATAGGAAAAATACATTTTCCTACAAAAATACACTGGTTTGCTAAACTGAATCTTTACCTGATTTGGAAATACTGAGTCAAGTTTTGTTTAATTATTTGAAGTCGCTTATATATTTAAATATTGATGCGTTAAACTCATTTAAAACCAGATTAAATTTAACTAACCTTTTCTTTGAATTTTTTTTATTACATTTTAACAAGTTAGCTGTTGCTATAAAGTTTAAAATCTATTACTGATTTATTTTTTCAACTAATAACATAATTTGTAATTATTTGAAGTCATTTACGTATGATTGCCCCAACAGTTAGTCTTAAAAAAAATTAATCTTTTGTCTGAAAATCGATCAAAATCGTCTTATTGAATACCAAAATTGTTAATTTTCACTTTAGATGAATTCTTCATAGCTGCTTTTTTATTTTGTTAGGACAATCTATTTTTAGCTTTGTTGAAAACACACTAATCCTAAATTATTTTTGCTTTCAAAATGGCTTTTCAAATGTTATCCAATAATTAGGAACAACTTTATTCAGATTAAAAGGTTTTTTGATTAAAGAATACACATGTTTAATAATGAATTGCTAATCTGTTATTTTTGTGCCTACATGTTTAGCCCATAGTATTTAATTATTTGAGAAAATTAATTGCATCATTTTAAGAGCTATGGAACTTTTAACTTATGTAGATTTCAAAACTTCATTTTCAGATGGTGAGTTTGAACCTCTGGAACTGAGCCCCTTGTCCAGCCCTCCTGAGTTGCCAGATGTCATGAAACCCCAAGACTCAACAACTCCCCATGTACAGGAACAAGCTGCTGCTTAGTGTGTGCACATGAGCATGTGTGTGAGTGTGTGTGTGCGTGCATGTGTGTGTGTGTGCGTGTGTTGCTAGTGTTGCCTTGCAAATATACCAATGCTGAGGGCAGCTGGACACATGCCATGCTTGGTTGGCCCCTCTGAAATCGGCAACAGACAAGGAAACTTTAAAAAATGAAAAAAAAAATTTAAAAATAAACTTAAAAATATATTAAAAAAACACATAAATTAAACTGGAGAAAAAAATGGAAAAAAAAAAGACTGCTAAATTTTTCCCCCCTTCAAAAATTTCAAAAGGCAAAGATAAAAAAAAACAAAAACTGGAACAAAAAAAAAACATAAGAGTATGATTTATTAAAACTTGAAAATTAAAAAAAAAAAAAAAAAAAGTGAAGAGTTTGGAGTTGTTTCCAAGCTTGCTTCTATTCCCCCACCACCACCACCACCTTTTCTGGGACTGCCCCCTCTTTTCCTTTGCGTTACCTAAAAACCAAAGCCCTTTTGTTATCTTGAGGTCCAGACTTTGCCAAAGGCTGTCACATCTTGTCAAGTTATCTTAATTAGCAGTAGGAAGTCTTTTATTGGATTCCTCTTTGCAGTAAGCTGTCCACCCCCACCCACCCCCTCTCTCACACATTATATATAAATATACACATCTACTGTATTTTGCGGCATATAAGATGCGCTTTTTATTTATTTATTTTTTTTCAAAATCTGACCTTCAAAATTACCCTGCGCCCTTCACGGTGAAGGTAAGCTTTGGAACTTTAGAATGAATATATGGTATATTACTAAAAACCTAACAGGGTGTATCTGATATGCCGCAAAATATGGTGTGTGTGTGTGTGTATATACATATGATTATTGTTAGTTTTTTTTTCCATTTTTCTATTTGAGAGAATATAGAATGCAATTTAAAGACATGAAAATAGTCTCCCCCCCTTTCTTTGGGGAGGGGGTGGGGGCAAAATTCTCTGCTTACCTCATCTGCATTTTCCATTTAGAATGGTAGGCCCCACATGTCCTAGTCTCACTCTCTCTCTCTCTTTCTCTCTGCCTTTCAAATGATTATATTAAACTTGACTACACAATCTGCCAAAGCAACAAGTGAGCTGCCAATAAAATCCTGCAGGGGAGGGAGTTGGGGGTGTCAGTCTTTCTCTCTATTGTTTACTGATTCTCTCTTTCCCTTCTTCCTTGTGTCACAATTCTTTACTTTGCATTTCTCATCTTTCTCTCTTGACATATGCATTGATCTCTGTTGTTAAAAAAAAAAAGAAAATTAAATTTCAATGTTACAAAAATTACTCTTTTGAAAGAAAGGAGAAAAAAGGGGGAACATGAGCATTCTAAAATACTATTTATGCACAGTGGGGTGGGTAGGAATGATGATTAGTTTTGCCTCAGGTAAAAATTAAGGCCAGTTTTTTTTCCTCCCTAAGGTCCTGTGTTAAGTATAGGTTATACTTTAATATTCATGTGAATATAAAAGCATTTTCCCCAATCACTTTCTTCTGTGGGGTCTGCCTCTTCTGATTTAGAGATGCCCAAATTGCAAACAAATATTTTTTGAGCACCTGAAACAACTGCCATTTCTAAACTGATACAGACTTGTGTTTTGGCAAATATTTATGTCCATCTTGTCATAGGACTGGGTATTCCTCCATTTTGGGAGGGCTGGCTTATTCCCCCCTCCCATTTCTTTCCAATTAAACCATTTGCTTAATTTTTTTTTTTTTTTTTTTTTTTAAATTCTCCCTTATGGATTTTTTTTTACTCTTCTTTGAATTGTACTCATGGGTGAATTAGTCTTTCTTTTTCCTTCTTGCACTGTTAGTGTAACGAAAGCAGTGTGTCTGGGTGTGTAATAACTGTGGCATTTATGTCTGTCTCTCTCCCTTCCTCTTGTAAACTGTGCCCAAACAATGGTGCCAGTGGCTACGAGTCAAATCTCTAGCCTTCATTTGTTGTCAAGTGTCTAGTTACAAATGCCTACATTTTGAAGCAATTTTTTTTACATTTTTTTAGAAGCAATTTTTAAAAAAAAATTTGTATTTTGTTTGTTTACAAAATAAAATGTTGAAAAGTCAAATGACCTTTTAGTTTTTACATTAATGAAAATTAACACCAAAAAAAAAGAACCTATGTAGACATGCGCAGCTCTGTGTTTTTGTTCATACCTCTTTCCCTGTCCTAAAAGGGAAAAATTCTTTATTTCCTTGTTTTATAAATGGCTCTGTACAAATGTTTTGAATGGATGTGAGCTAAATCTTTCTCTTCTACAAATTTATGTTGAAATTTGATGTGTTTGTAATGTCTTATACCTATAACTACCCCACCACCACGTCCTTTATGAATCGAGGACGACATTACATGTAAAGTATCAATATTAGAAATTCTTATCTTGGATTACAATTTTTTTTTTCTTCCTTTAATAACTTGTAGCATTTCAACTGCATTTGTTAACAATGTCAAATGGTCATACTAAATGCCTCTGCCTATTTATTGCACGTTTCACCTGTCCTGTAATCCAAACCAGTTTTTTTTTCTTTTTAAATAAGACTGATATTAAAAGAAAAGGCTACTAGTATACAGAACAGCATCTGTTCTACAGTAACTAATCTTCATTGTCTTTTTGAAGTTTGGCTTTCAACAATACATTGACTTTTTTTTTCCTCCTCCATAAGAGTTTGTAATTTCTACCTACCATGAATAAAGTTTTATCTATATCAAAATCTGTGTTTGTGGGTTTTTACTTTTTTTTTATATAACAAAAGATCCACTCCAGTGGCATTTAATAGTTGGAATGAATTCAAAACTTAGGAACAACCAGTCCAGGTGCAACCTAGGATTTTCATTGCAAACAAATAACACCAATACATTTCAACAATGATTTTATTACAAGAGGATTTGCAAAGTTACATGAAGTCAGTGTTATATGAGGCTGAACAGAACTTTCTTCAGTTGTTAAATAGTGAAGTTTTTTTTTTTTTTTTTTAGTATGGCCTCCATGATGTAAAGCTAGTTTCAAGCTTGAGTTGAATAATTTTAATTCAATGAATGCCACTCCTACAACTGAAAGGTGGCTTATAAAGCTTTGAGGCAAATTATTTTCTCAATGGGTACTTGGCACTCATTCAATCGTTTCTAAATCTGGCGGTGACTACCAAGTTAAACTTTATTTTTTCCACCTCAAGGTTCTTGAATTTAAATTGTCAATTCAAAATGGATAAGTTTTAACTTAAATTTTCTGCAAAGGGATTAATCAAGCAAATGCAGTCATGAAACTGACTGCATGCGTGTTGAGCATTCCCTTAAAATGTCTTATCTTTTGTTTAGGGAAACTTGGTTTTGTGAAGCACTGGTTGCTGTTTAATATGGGGAAAATTGGTGCAAACACTCGAGCACACCACTGACTGAAATCAGTTTTAGAGGCAACCAATCCATATAAGCTTTGCTCAACTGTTTAGAATCATTTAACTAAATCTTTTTTACCATCTCACTCACACCAATAATTCTTACATTTGTTTGAATTTCTGTGATGAGGAATTATAATTTACTTAGATCTTGGTTGTTTTTGTCACAGCCTTTTGGCCATTATACCCGCCAGCCTAGTTGGTAACCTAGTATTCAATCCATGGGAATACCTTGTATCAATTAATTCTTACTTAATTTGTCCTTGTGAGTCACTTGTCTGCTTCTTTCATTGAACCATAGCATGACTTTTTTTGCACTGCCAAGCACACTTAACCAATGCTTTTATCCACTAAGCCATGTGTCTCATAGGAAGAATTAACTGATACAAGACCTGACAGGGACAATCTATCTTCATGGATTGAATAAAGGTTTCGGGTTTGAAATTCCCAGAAAGTTACCAACTAAACATACCTGACGCTTAAATTCTTATTACAAAGAACTTAAATTTCACCGGTCATACCAATTTGAATTTGATAATGGAAGAGTTGGCAAGCCAAGGATGTACATAGTAATACATTACTCACAAACTTATTAAAAGCAATATTGTTTATCTAGGTACAAGCACTTAGTGAGAAAGAACTTTTAATACATAGCAGAATCATTTTATTAAACTAAAGGTCTTGGGTTTCATGTTGTAGAATGAAGACAAATGGGATGGTGGTGGTAATACATTAAATCAACAGTAGGGAAAATAAAAGCAGTAATATTCTTTGCCATTTAAATAAAAGCAAGCAGCCACAGTACCACCATTCACATTGATATGTTTTATAAATTACCTTTAAAAAGTGTGGGGAGGGGGGTGCATTTTGCACTCGATCCATATTTCAGGCAAATTCTTTTCAAGAAATTGAATCCATTGAATAGTTACTTCTTGCACAAGGCTCT
>VCCN01003999.1:2285212-2299053 GCA_006491835.1 Architeuthis dux | reverse complement strand
GAAGAAGTATCGAGGGAATTAATTTCTTTGAAGCAACTTTTTCTTATTTTTGTATTAATTATTATATGCGTATTCATGTTGTCCATATTTCTTATACTAAAGTGCACTAAAACATAGATTCTTTCAAATTGTCATCTACAAAAACTTGACCTCCCAAATAACTGCCCACCTAAAATAACTACTTGGTCGATCTTACAGTAGATCACGGTAGTAATATTATCCTTTATTTCATCAGATTATCAACCATTATTAATTTTTGTAGACAATATTTCTGCCTCATTCCAATTTTGTTTCTGGTTGGCATGATTGAGTAAAAAAAACCTGCTTAGCTTGATAAAGGAAGATATGATAACCTGTCGTGTGTTTTTAAAATCATCATCAGCAAATGGACTCTTCATATTCAGTTGTCCTGCTACTTTGTCTTCACACTTTCTCATTTGCCTTTCACATGGAAGAGACTTAAAAAATCTGCCAGTATTTTTATTAAATATATTACTCGTCTATATCTATCTATACACATACAGTATATATGAATAATACAGTAATTGTGTGTATGAAATCAAACAATAGATAATTTTATATCCGACAGAATACGATAATTATAAAGACATTAATTGGGAACCTGTATTTGCTTGCCGCCGGTGAGAACAACTGCTAAACGAGTGGTCTAAATCGTAAATGTAAATAAGGAAACAAGCGCTGTGTGGAGATTGAACCCGCGTCCACCATGGAAGCAACCTTATCATACACTCTGCTGGCTCCTCTACTCGCACGTTCATATTTAGGCATGAATATGATGTGGTCCCCTGTGTCAACAGTATGAAATCAAATAATGGATAATTTTATATCTGACAGAATATTATAATTATAAAGACAGTAGTTAGGAACCCATATTTGCTTGGCACTAAACGAGTGGCCTAAATGGTAAATGTAGAGGAGCCGGCTAAGTGTACAGTAAAAAAACTCCTGTCTCCCATGAAAGCTTTGTATAAGAGCCTGCGTATAAGGTTGCTTCCAAGGTGGACACGGGTTGGATCCCCGCACAGTACTTGTTTCTTTATTTACATTTACGATTTAGACCGCTCATTTAGCAGTCATTCACACTGGCGCCGAGTAAATATGAGTTCCCAACTAATGATCATATGTATCAGTGTAATATTTGCAGGTTTTTTTTAATTAAATGTCCGTCTTCTATACTGGCATACAGTATTCCTTCTGCAGTGATCTAAAATTATGAATGGTGATCAGGGTTGCCAGATTCGGATGAGACAAATTCGGTCAACCCGGCTCTAAATCGGACAGAGAAATATTGATGGCTAAAACTAGCTAGATTATTATCACAATAATAAAAATAAATAGCTAAAAGTGGCTAGAACTGATTTCTTATATCTAAACGCAACAAAAAATATCTAAATTTAGGTATAAAATATCAAAGTTGGCAATGCGGAGTGGGGCCTTAAATCGAATAATTTTGGATGTCTAATTCTTAAAATTTTTAATTGGACATACAGGGTGAAAAACGGACACAATGTTCTCTAAATAGAAGGGGAGTTCAATTTACAATGTAAGTTTATGCTAAATTAGTCCCTTAGTTTGTGTCCAGCAGCATTCAGGCTTGGGTTTTTTAAATTTTTTTTTTTAATAAATTCAGACTTTTTTAGTGATCATCACCCAGCAAAAGGTGAGAGGAGTAATTTATTCATTGATAACCTCTTTTTCCAATTGATCACCCCTAACACAACATTCTGCCAAAAGACATTGGTCACATAACGATTTCTACTGAGTGATTAACCAGACCTGTTTCCTTTGTCTTTGATGTTATGTAGGTTTATGATGATTGCTGTAAAAAGACAGTGACCAGCCCTTACTTGGTACATCCTATGCAATCCAGAGCTCAGCATGTAGAATTCTGCCCCTATGAAGATGTCCTTGGAGTGGGACATGAAAAAGGATTTCAAAGTCTCCTTGTACCTGGTAAGTATATATTTCTTTATGCTTTCATGCAGCTTAGCTTAGGTGAACTGATAGAAAGAGCCGTTTCCATGTGTTGTATTTGCCGTTTTTTCCTGTGTCGCCTATTTTGTATCAGCATAATCCTGACTCACCAATTCTTTTATTTGTGTCATTGTTGTCTCTGGTCGCACAAAGTAATAAAATACCTTGTCCGCCTCACACGCAGGAGGTGCCAGGTTCGATTCTGGGTATGAGCAAAGAGTGTGGAAAACTCTTCATTAGGACAAATCTCTGTGTGCACTTAGCAGCTAATTGAGTACACTCTAAGCTGTGTGATTAGGGTGGAAGGATCCCTTTGGTGGACTTGCATCCTGTCAAGGGGGTGGTCATAAAAAGTTGTAAGAATAAAGTCCTGGTGTTGACCAAACTTTAAAATTGCTAGGATCACAGAGCTGACACATGCAAAGGAAATTGGGACTTTGTCACCGGCCGTTTATACTCCAATGGGAGTTGTCTCTTAAGAGACGGATGCTTTACTTGAAATGTAACTAAGTTCATTATCTGTCGTTCAAGAAACAGACTTGCATCTTCACTCCTATTTACAATGTGGTTGCAATTACAGCTCTCAGAACAAGGCTCTCTCACAATGCATTTTTCACAAAAGTGAGACTTCAGCTCAAGGCAAGACTTGGCACTCTGCTGAATAAGTGGTAGGAGGTGATGTCATAGTAGTAGTGAGAGTACCCAGCAGCTCCCCCCCTTTTTATTAGAGGAGTATCCTTCATTTAATTATCCAATACCCCTCCCCCTTCATTTTTAAATGAGTACTGTGATCTTTTTGAATTCATTTCCAAAAACTTAGTCTTGGTCTGTTCCCTCTTTGGACTCGAAACCAGGTTTTGTATTTCAGGTGCCAGTGTAGGTATCTGAAATATGTCACATAGAAAATCTAGCACGAAGGTGAGAATTGGCACTCTGCCAAATAAGAAGTGGTGGAAGGTGACATGAGAGTACCCATTACCATGTCTGTTAGTTCCACAGATTGCTCATGGTTACAAAAGTTGAGTTGGTAGATTTCTTGTTTTGCAGTGAAAATAGAAATAAAAGTTTCTTGGGAATGGGGCCACAATAGTACTATTATAGTAAAGATTTATTAACTGGTATCTGCATACAAAGCCATACTAACTTTAAAAAATAAAACAACACAAAGCAAGTTTTCTTGCAAATAATTAGAAACCAGAACTGTCAACATAGGTTTCTTCTGTTTTTAAGTTGGTCTGGCTGGCTAGATATCTACATGCGTACAGCCCACACCAATGGAGTTAGAGGGCTGACAATTTAACATTTACTCCTTATGTCTAGAAAAAAAAACTTTTCTTTAACCCCCCTCCCCCCCAATAGGTTTTTAGTTGGGGCAGGGTCGATTTACTATGTAAGTTTATGCTAAATTGGTCCCTTAGTTAATGTCCGTCAGCATACACTCTTGTATTTTTTTAAATTCAGACTTTTTTAGTGATCATTGCCCAATAAATGTGAGATAAGTAACTTCATTGATCACCCTTTTTTTCCAATTTCTTAATTCATCACCGTCAACACGTTATGCTGTCAAAAGACATTGGTAACGTTATGGTTTCTATTGTGTGACTAACTAGACCTGTTCTCCTTGCGGTCATTTTGTATATTGTCCATAAGTGATTATTATTTTTATTTCTCTCTTTCAGGTGCTGGTGAGGCCAGCTTTGATGCATTTGAAGTTAACCCATTCCAGTCTAAAACTCAACGTCGTGAGGCTGAAGTGAAGATGCTGTTGGATAAGGTAATTGGATGTTTCTATAAACCCATGAATTACAGTATTAAGACGGAATACAAAAAAAAAAATATCCGAATCCGAAATGCCTGGGACCAAATGCTCTTCAAAAGGGCTAGATTTGTCAAATTTGGCCATAATGGGAACCCTGACAGTTTGTTTATCAAGTCATTTCGCTATAAAATATAGTACATACTGCAAAGTAAAAAAAATTATTTTAATAAATAGTTTTATAGTTTGTTTACAAACACATTCCCATGTTTCAATTTCTGTAATAAATCATTTTAACTCTATATAGTTTGTTCCTGTAAATTGTCAAATTGAACTACAGAAGTAAATTAATTCATTAAAATAATTCATCTCAATAAATTGTTTTAATTACATAGTTTGTTTTTGTGGATCCTCCTTGCAATGAGATGCACTCAGTTATCGTGTGCTGAGTTATCCTTGCGCCTAGCGGTTGTGCACAGTGAAGTCAGCATTCAGATGTCAGCACGGGATAATTGTACGCAGAGAAGTTGGTCAACCCATTTAGTGGGTGTGCAGAGGAAAATGCTACCTAACCAATTAGTTAATGTATACTATTGGTTGCAGAACGTCAAATCTAACCATATAGCTGTCTTTCTTTATTTTCCCCGAACACCTGATATGCCACAATCTCTAATGTTTACATACACTAGTTGCATTCAAACAAATATTATTTTGAAGTTATTATTTGATGAAACATTGTCAGTTATTATTAATTGGTAAGGCAGCTGTCCCAGACAGACAGCCTTCCAAAGCAAGAGGGATTTGAGTTTGAATCTTGTGTGTGTGTGTGTGTGAAACACCTTTCCTTGAGCACACAGATGCTACACTCTGATCCTAAGCATAAGTGCTGGTGAGCGACACTTTGATCATAGGCAGAGCGCGCAGATACTACATTCTCTCCTAGGCTAAAGTGTTGATCACTTTTTTGCTGGTACTATGCCATGCTATTAATAATAATTGACAATACTTCATCTAGTAATAAATTCAAAATAATATTACTACTAGTAGATGGTCTATTTTTCCAGTCAGCTTTATGTATTGTAGATATTATATTGACTATTGGTGAAAGGTCCATTTTATTGTTATTTTAAGTAAACTTTCAATCTGCTTTCACCATTGATCATTAATTAATGTATTTAGTCTGAGCATTGCCCATTGTTTTTTTTTTTTTACTAAGCTTAGCTTAGTTTCGGCACAAGGCCACAACTATGGGGTACCCAGTGATGATTGAACTCTTGCTTCGGAGCCTCACTTCCATACAACGGACAGAAAGTAATGGTCCAGTTTACTATACAGTTACATTATAAATAGAACCCCACTCATAAAACCTTAAAACGTTTTTTTCTAAAAAAAACTAACAACTTATAGGAAGATTGTTAGTCTAACGAATTAAAAGCACAAAAAATAACCGTCAAAAAAAAGTTTTCTATTTTTAAAATTTTTTTTTTTCAACCATCGACCATTATTGTATTCAGTCAGGAGGAATGATGTCTTAGCTTTATCCACATCCTTCACCATTGTTGAGATATTTATTTGTTGTTGAGTCAATTATTTTTTACTTTTCTTTTCCTTTCAGATCCAACCAAGCATGATCCATCTTGATAGTCAGAAGATCCTGGAACCTAACATGAAATCAACTGAGGAAATTATGGACGAGAAGAAGAAGCAGATGATGGGGGTAAGTTTGTTTTTTTTTAAAAACTGCTCCATTTATATCTTACTAGTTAATACCTGTAAAAGAATTCACGGATATATTTGAATTTCTATGAAACGACTTTTTAAGAAAAAGAATTTGTTTCAGTGGAAGAATTTATAGATTCAAATTGTGGATAGAAGGTATTTTTAAATCACACTGTTCATTATTAGAGTAGATTTCTATGAAATGATTTTTTAAGGAAAAAAGAAATAATGAATTTGTTTTGGTGGAAGAGTCTACCGTTTCAAATTGTGGGTAGAAGGTATTTTTATCAGCAAAATTTTTACCCCTTAGTGGAAGAGTCCAATGTTACGGACTGCAAACCAAGAAAATCACACAGTTCATTATTAGAGTAGATGTTTTATAAACGAGTCAATGTTTTAAATAATTATAAGTACGTAAATTATCAGGATTCATTTTTGGCTAATCTTTTTGTACATCTTTTTGTTGCTTTTTATAACAACTTCAGAAAGTATTAGACCTAGAAAGGTGTGATAAAATGCAATGATAAAATGAAGAAAAGACAAGCCAAACATTAATAGTAAAAATACTTCATCTCAAAATTATATTAGGTTGTTGCATATCAAATATTGTTTTTTGAATAGTAAGATGAAGGATGATATAAACAACAGAAAACGGTTGATATTTAATCAAAATATGACCCATTTCAAGCAATAACCTTTTTCCAACAATCCTCGAATGATAATATGCCATCCTATGAAATTCTTTAGGTGGTCACAAATTCAGTAAAAGCACAAATTATTGCTTTCCTATTATTGAACCTTTTTATCACAGATATGAAGTTCAAAATGCTTGAAAAGATGATAATCTGGTGAATAAAGAGGATGCTGCAAGACTTCATATCCAAACCCTCTAAGCTTAGATGGGGTCATACACTGTCTGGAGCATTTCATTCAGTTCTGTTGATAGCTGCTACTGATACTATAATTGTGAAGGGAGAGAAAAGAAAATTAGGTAGTTTAATAAGAGGATAGGAAGGGAAAAGGACTGATGGCTACTTTTGATACTGATACTATGATTTTAAGATTTTGTTTTTTCTTTTCCTCCTCCTCTCAATTATTGTCTCCCCTAAAGTTAGAGAAGGTTATATTTTCATTGTTTATTTGATGCTTTTAAAACAATCAATGCTTTTTAAGAAGGCCAACTTATAAAGTTTTGGTTAGGAATGAAACGGCTGATATACCTTGAACAACGAAAGATTCAATTCACATTTATTCAAATCCTGTACAAAAAAGGAAGTTTATACAAAGTTATTTCCAGTTCAAATCATTAACACTGAATGTAAAATATTTTTCATCTTAGAAGAAAATGTTTAAAAAATATTATTTTCTTTACTGATATATCTTTTTATCACTTCTATGCGAGAATCAAAATGTTTACACAAGATAATAAAATTGACTGAATTATCTAAATTGCAATTTATTTTGTAAGATTAGGAAAATGCTAATGTTATATCATTAAATGTACACTTAAGAGAGAAAAAAATGTATATTTAATGTTACGACTACAAAGATGGAAGATTAAACTATTAATAGTGAAATTATTTTATTTTTTTGTGACATTTTGGCTCTAGTTGAAATGCTAGGAATAATTTTAAAAAATAAGGACATTAGTGAAAAACAAGTTTATAATATCTCATTTGAAAAACCTTTGACAACGAAAGATCCAAAATTTTAAAAATTACAGTTCCAAGTTCTGTGATCTGACTTTCAATAGTCTTGCCTTCCTTTGTTTAATTCGATGAAAATTTGATAAAAAATTTTTATTCACATTTTCTGTTTGTGTTTCTATCAATCCATTCTACGGGTATCAGTCCTGTAATCTGGCCTTCAATAGTCTGACCTTTTAGTTATAACAAAATTTCATTAAAATGTTTTATTCATATCTGTCATTTGTTTGTTTCTCTCAGTCGGGGGTACTTAAGACATAGTAGGTGTATAATAAGTGGGCTTTTTACTGCATATTCTTACCTCATAACATCTGCTAATCAAACCAAACCACTAATTCAACCTGGTTTGGAACATTGGAGGACTTGAATCTGTATATCATTCTATGGGTTGTTAATTTGCATAATGAGGATCCTGGAAAGTTATTTGGAGAGTAATTTAATCATGATACAGGTTTGATCTTTACTGATTCTTTTTTCCTTGTTCTTAACTTGAAGAAAATGGGCATCTATTTCACCTTAACTGTTTAGCACTCTGTAGGAGACTTCGTTCAGTGAGCAAAAAGTTTGTCCTGTCACTGCAGGCGACTACGATCACCAAATGATAGTGTGTTTGAATTTGGTGATTGTATTTTCATGTCAATTTCAGTCATACATATTCATGTATGACTGAAATTGACATGAAAATACAATCACACAAGTTACAGGCTTTCAAAGTAACTAAGTTGGCACCCTTGAAAAAGAATGCAGAGTGTTATCATCCTCATATCTGTCAATGAAAGAATAAATATTGAAATGAAAATCTTTAACATTTTCTTTGTTACAATAAATTAAATGTATGCAGGTACATTTTAACTTAACCGGTATAAGTGAAGAGTGTAGAAAACTCTTCATTAAGACAAATCTCCCTGTGTACTCGCAGCTAATTGAGTACACTCTAAGCTGTGTGATTAGGGTGGAGGTATCCCTTCGGTAGACTTGCATCCTGCTAAGGGGTTGGTCATAAAAACTTGTAGGAATAAAGTCCTGGTCTCTACCAGACTTGAAACTTGCAAGGATCACTAAGCTGACACATGCAAAGGAAACCAGGACCTCGTCACCACCCATTTATACTCCAATGGGAGTTATAAAAATAAAAAAATTAAAAAACATTTTAACTCCTTGATCTTTCTATTTGTTATAATTTTTTTTCTTTGTTTCTTTAAATTAGGTTACTTCAAAGACTAATTTCAGGCTGAAGAACAAGATGAAGGGAGGTAACCGCGCCGGAAACGTGATGAAGCGCAAGAGGGCAGTAAAAGATGAACAGAGGAGAACTCTTCGCAAGTCCAATTTGATGGAGCAGAAAGAAAAAGAATGGAAAGCCAAATATAATATTGAAGCTGATAATGCATAAGATTACCATTGCCATCTCCATTTCTAAAGAATCTCCTTTTATCAAATAAACCACTTTGGGTTTGAATAGACATATTTTAGGTATCAATGTATAAGACAGGTCTTCTGGAGTGCCAGGAATTTTGAATACACAAGTGAAGCTCTTGTTTCGTCCGCTCCTACTTTGGATGATCCTAGTCCAAAATAGGAGCGGACGAAGTAAGAGCTTCACCTGTTACTGTCCCAGATTGGACAAAGCTCCATTTTTTTTTTTCTCCGAACACATCTGTGCAAAATAGGGACTTTAACTGTATTTGTATAAACCATGTAATAATGAGCATTATGCAGACACCAATGCATTTTCACATATGCTAACTTACTAGGTTTCTAAAAGTTTAACATTATCATGATCCTAGTTAATTTGTGTGAAAAAATTCACGGATATATATTTAAAATTCTACTGCTACTGAACTATTATTATTAATTTTTGACTTCTATTTTCCTTCATCCTAATTTTTTAGTTGATTTTCTTTAAAAAAAATTTTTTTATCATAACTTAACTCAGGCCATCGATTTATGGCAGTGAGTAAACAGCGTGGATCAGAAATTCAGAAATAAAGAATAAGCTCTCCGTGAGACACGAACTCGTGTCCCTTTTGGCACAGGGAAGCCTGGTTAAATAAATAATAAAAAAGAAAAACTACTGCAGTCTCTTCAGTGGAAGAGTATATTGCTTCAAATGGCGGGTAGGAGATATTTTTTTATCAGCAAAATTCTTATCTTTTAAGTGGAAGAGTCCATGGTTACTGACAACCAAGAAAATCACACTGTTCATTATATAAGTAGAAGATCTTCAAAGATAGGTTTTAAAATTCTTTCTTTTTTTTTCTTACCAATAAGTATCTCAACTGATAGTTTTGGGTTTGAGACGCTTTTAATGTTGTGAACTTTAGACTGTAACTGGATTTGAAGGTATGGTTCTAGGGTTCAATTTCCCAAACTGGCTTGTTAAACTGGACTTGTAACTCAACAAATTCAATTAATGTTTACAGATTCATTAGTTTGTAAAAATTGTTTGCATTTAAAGTTTAAAGCAATGATGTATCTCAATAGGATTTTGAAATGGAAGGGAGATTGGTTTAATGTATAATACTTATGATATGAGGCAGCATTAGTATAAAGTTTCCAGAAAGTCTTTGAGTAGTTTAAATAGAATCTTTTCTTATACAATGAAAGAGGATAAAAACAATCTGTAAAATATACAGACATACCCAGATATGGTATAACCCAAACATAACAGAAATTTAAATACACCATAATGTGGTCTCTTGGCTTCCAAATTAAAAAACAAAAAATAAAGAAATTAAAAAAAACTCCCCTGTCACAGAAAGGAAACACAATCTGCAGATGGTCATAAATGCTCCTTTTTACTGTAGTACTTGACCAAGATTGTGATACATACTGTGTTACAAAAATGGAAACATTTTCCAGGGATTTCATGTGTTTTTTGCAAAAGAAATCTAAGATGACGGCACCTGTCATTTTATAAATAACACATACACTATCTTCCCATGCCATATTATTTTTCTTTAATTTAAATTTTCATAAAATATGTATTGTATTTCCTGAGAGTATTCCACTATAAGATGATTCACTTATGACACTGTCTTCTTGGACTCCTGCATCATGTTATATTGAGTTCTGTCTGTATTTTGAATGAACAAAAATGAATTTACTTTTCATTCTACCTTTTACATTGTGATATCTCAATCAGGTTGATTGTAGGGAGGAGGACTGCTCTTTGACTGGTTTACCTCACAGTAGATTTATCTCCTCTGTCAATGGATGTATTAAAGCTACTGTTAATAAAACCAATTTGTTAGACAATCTTAATATTAGAATAACTGATACAACTAGTGCCTTAACTTACAAATTATGCACTTTTGTTTTCATAATTGTGTCATACTTTGTATCAATAATAATAATACGGGTCTCCTCTGTTATAATGCGGTTCGCGATATGACGCAGTTGATGGTGGGCCCCAAAATATTTATCTAGCTCCAGAATAGCTAGATATAGCTATTTTGAACCAGTTATAGCTGCAAAATAGCTAAATTGGCAACTTGTTATCACAGCTCGGTTATAATGCAGTCAGCTTTCTTGAACCCCAAAACCTGTGTAATAAACATTAACCATTAATTTTTGACTAGTATTTATTTCATCTTAATTTTAGTTGCTTTTCATTGCAACAACTCAGACCATCAGTCTATGGCCATTAGTAAACAGTGTGGCTTGGAAATAGAGTAAACTCTTGGTGAAACTAAAAACTCACATCCCTTTTGCCTTGAGAAGCCTAATGTTGCTATTAAATGTGATAATCTCTCTTTAGCAATTAGCTGTTTTTAAAAACTCTTACATAATAACAGAAGTTATACATTTTTTTGTTTTAAACTGCACAAAGATTTTATAAAGACTTTGTATTCATTAATTTATTGGAGACTGTTTATTAATTTCCATGTTTCATTCTCTGCATTTTCCAATTATCATCAGAGGACTTGGCTGCTGTAATTTATCATTATGCAAATGATTGCTTATAAAAAATACCTTTTAGCCATTTCAACTAATAATTAGTATATAAATATAATTATATCATAATATTTTTGCTTTACTTTAATATCCAGAAATTCATCATCAATTGTATTTTTGGATAAAATCCAAATTGAATCAGTGATATTTCAATGTGTGGACTTTATATATCATCATTATATAATAATATAATATAAAAATACCATTATATATATTATAAATATTTAAAAAGTTATATTATTATTACATTATAGTGATATGTATAGATTCATGGTCTTTTATTTAAGTTACTTATCTAAATTAAATATTGGATCAAAAATAACTTGTCCAGTTTTAAGTTTGAATATTACTGGTGCTTAGTTAGAAGTTTATATAATTGATGTAGAAAATAAAAATTAAGTTTCAAAAGTTCAGATTTATCCAAACATTTTTTTGAATTTTGCTTCCCAAGAGGAGCAATTTTTAGTAAATCTTTGCTGCTGTTTACCTCGGAATAAAAGTCCCTGACATTTTTGTTGGTTTCTAAGAAAATTATTTTCTCATTGGACAAACAAATCAGTACAATGTAGGATGTTAAAATTTAGGAAAAAAATACAAGTTTTATAAATTCATGTTTGTAAAATATCTCAATCCAAAATATGGAGACAAAAGTAACAGACGTCTGTAAATGTCCACATTGAAGAAAGAAAGGATAGATGAAACTTAAAATCCGAGTTAGAATAAACTATAAGCAGCAGGACTTTGAGGGGGGTGGGATTCTTTTTGTGTAAATATGTACAAAGCAAAATAAAATATCTTTTCCACAATCAGTGTTTTCTTTTTTTTGTTTTTGTTTTTGTTATTATTTTGTATTTTGTATAAAAGACAACTTGCATCTCTGCCTCATTAGTCCTTCAAATTTATACTAGTCCAGGGGTGGTGAACATATGGCACGCGAAAACATTTTATCGGCATGCGGGCGATATAAGTGTTGTTTTCTTTTTGTATCGTTTTGAGAAGGGTCATTAACATTCAAAGAGTTTTTAGAACAATTGAACTCCTTGTTGTTTGTGTTGTTGACACAACATTTTGGCTGATCCATTTTCCGGCGTTCAGGTGTATGTACTATCCGAATGTGATGGTGGTGAACAGAAATTTTTCTCCAATTGAAGCAACGCTTATAACATAGGATTCGGGTGTTTTTCTTTCCTTGCCAGGCCTGGATTTCCATACCAATGTCCCTGTTGAGTAGCAGAAGCCACATCGAGTTGAACTCCACAATTGTCTGACTTATACATTTCCAACAGCATTCCCTGTCAATAATCCAGAGAGGAAAGTAAACGCCCTCTTCTTTCCAGATATGGTCAGCCAATTCAGATTTTTCTATCTCATTATAGATCTTTCCACATTTACAGGGAATAACATAAATACAGTTATTGATTAGCTTTGTATCGTGAGGAGGATTCACTCTAGTGAATAAGTTATGAAGTGTGTGGGAGCTGCGAAAAGAGACCTGGATATTGACAACTACAGATCCTCTGTATTCTCTCTGCCACCCCCCCTTCATATAAGGGATGTGTATCGTAGGGATGACAGAACCTTTGGTGTTGTCTTTGGCTATCCCACTACTACCATTATTCTTTTTGGCGAGTAACCATTTCTCTTGAGTGTCTGGTTGATATTCACTAACTCCTTTCTCTATCCCAGAGTTGCCGTTAATGGCTGCTGTGTTTTTTTAAGCAGCCAACTGTTTTAACACGGAAAGGATGGTTTGAATCAAAATTGAGATAAAGGCCCGTATGTGTCGGCTTCCTGTATACTGACGTACTCAAACCGTTTTCCATGTGTGTCACTAGAAGATCTAGAGCGGGCAGTTTGATGTTCTCTTCTTTTTCTATTGTGAACTCTATGGATGGCCTAATAGTTCACATGGTCGAAGAAAACTTGGTGGGGCCAGAGTATAAACGTGTTGTCTACATATGTAAGCTAGACTGATGGTTTCAATGATGATGAGCTTATGGCCAGATCTTTAAAAAATTCTGCATATATATTAGAAATAATCAGAGAAATTGACGAGCCCATAGCCAAGCTGTCTTCCTGCTGATATATATCGGGACCAAGTTGAAATTGTGTGGTCCACACAAAAAATTGTTAACAACTCAAGTTATTAATGGGGGATGTTGGTGCGGCCCTCCAGATCACTGTCATTTTCCAGCCTGTCTCGTAGTATGAGCAAGGCTTCCTCCATTGGTACCTTTGTTAAAAAGGTTGACCATATCGAAGCTCACTATAGTGATGAGAAGATGGACACCTCTCTAATCCCTGATAGTCTGTTTTATGTATTTTTTGGAGGAAACAGGCTGACCACTTGAGGTGCACAAAAAAGCCATAATCAAAGGCGAGAGAGAAAAATATGAAATTGCTGACCATATCTGGAAAGAAAATGGTGATCACTTTCTTCTCTGGGAGGAAGTCTAGATTATTGACAGGGAATGCGGTTGGAAACGGAGAAAAATCAAAGAGACAGCTCATGTCGACTGAATGTATAAGTCAGACAAGTGTGGAGTTCAACCCGATGTGGCTTCCACTACTCAACAGGGACAAGTGTGGAAATTCAAGCCTGACAAGGTAAGGAAAGAAAAACACCTGAATCCTACGTTATAAGCATTGCTTCAATTGGAGAAAAACTTCTGTTTACCACCATCACATTCAATAGTACACAAGAAGTC
>VCCN01003999.1:2269148-2285115 GCA_006491835.1 Architeuthis dux | reverse complement strand
AAAAAAAAAAAAATCGGCAACCTTTAATTCAACAGCTGTCATCTCGGTTATTGATTGCCTAAACAGACTTTAAAAATGCTTTCAAGCATTTTGTTCTCTTTCTCAATAAAATATTTTGTAAAATACAAATATAATAAAAATGATAATCTGTTGCTCAAAAATCCCCATGGGTACGTATGGGGATTTTTTTTTTTTTTTATTACAAAATTATCGCCAATGTGGACATGCGCTCTCAAAAAGGTTTGCTACCTTTGACCTAGCCTGTTTTGCCAGGTTCTTCTCCCTTCCTGTCTCCAATGATGATTTAGCTGCAGGAGTTGCCAGAAAGGAGGTAGAGTTTACCACTGATCTGCTTTAGGCGCTCCACTCCTGGTTTGTTATTCTGTCAGAGTAACCTTTTCTTAGTTGGAGTGCTTAAAGGGCTCTAATTACCCTGCTATTTACCCATAACTTGGGGAAGAAGTGGATTCATACCTTTCCTAAGGGCATTGGTGTAAAGTGAATGTAAGCAGCCTTGTGCCAGACTAATCTAAGCTTAGTAAATAAAGGAAAATAAAAATAATGTGAAGGAATAATAAAGTTAATGTAAAGTAGGGAATGATAACCCCATATCCATTTTGGATATAAAATAAATTGATTTGAAGAAATGGAGACAGGAGTGTAAGCTTACAAAAGGGTGACATACTAGTGTCTCTTAAAATATAAATATCAAGATAGACAAAAAATATGTTAAGATCCTCAAAAAGCTGGCAATACAACCAAATATTAAGAATATCTGTACTTGCCACCAAATTCAAATTTCCCATGAAAGGCAATTGCATGCAATAACCAATTTTACCACTAGCATAGAACCTATCAAAAATGACTGGTAACATTTTTGGTGTATTATGGTAACAAACCAACAGATATACAGAATTTGGATCTTTAGGTAAATTCAAACCAAAAGTTACTCAGCAAAATAAGGAACCATGTCAGTTTTAGTGTTTAGTGCTTTTAAATTTGCAGTGATAAGAGGATAAAATATATTACTGATTTTTAGCTACAAAAACTGGGGGTCGCATTATATTTGAGGTCACAATGTACATGAGTAAATACAGTAATAAATATGAAATTAAGTATTAAATCAATAAATAACCCATTGGTATAAAGGCGAGGTCAGTGTACCGAAATACAGGTGAATCTACATTTAACTGTATTGACGCTATGTACACCGCAGATGTGTGCATGAGTTAGTTTAAGAGTGTGTGCGTGTGTCCCTAAAGTTCAATGTCCACAAATAGTTGACCTTTGTAAAATCTGCAAGGGAAAATGACATTCTTTGACATTCTGTATTTCGGTACACTGACCTTGCCTTTATATATAGCTTTGTAAATGTAAAAGAAAAAAAAGGATCCCGTTTCTTTTTATTTTACACTCAGAATTCCAATCGGGACCACCTTGGCTAAGTTGTTCCAAAAGTCTATAATAAAATCTTATAAAACTTTCCCTGCCTAGATTTTTGTGTAAAAAACATAAATTTTCATTAATTAAAAATAGAAAGAAATAAGAGAATTCATGAAAGAAAAACAAAGGGGAATAGATACATTATAATATTGCTAAATTATTTATTTTTATTTCACACTCAGAATTCCAATCGGGACCACCTTGGCTAAGTTGTGCCAAAGGTCTGGAATAAAACCTTATAAAATTTTCCCGGACACAATTTTTGTGTAAAAAACACAAATATTCATTAATTAAATTATGTTTTGATGGGTACTTTTCCTCCCTTGATAAATTCGTGATGGGCACCCGGATACGGGTAGGTCACCTAAATCGTGTTGAGTTAAGCTGATGAACTTGTGAATACGGAAAAAAAAAGAACAAGGGGACGTAACTTCAGCTGATGAATGATGATAAACAAAAAAATTGGCGGGATCTACAAAGTAACATTATTGCTTGGAAGAATTTGTCATATACAAGCATTATTTCCAAATAATTAAGACCAGGTAAGACTATAAACTTTTCTTATATGTAATTTATGTTAGTTTTGTGTATTTCTACCGCCTTTTTTTCCCCCAAATACTTACTAACTATTATTTATCGCCTGATATTGACACCACCGCCTTCTTTCGTCATTCTTTTTCTAAGTCAAATTGAATTTATTTGTAAAATGATTGTGGACAAATTTATATTTGATCTATCCGTGTGTAGATTATTCCAGCTTGTCTTCTCAGAATTCAGCTCTTTTAATCGTGATTAAAAAGAATCTTACGCTTTATTTATACTTTAGAAGTTGCACTTTAAAAAAAAACAACCTAACTTAGTTGATTTGGGTTTTTTGTTTTAAAAACTAATTAAATTTGTTTTGTCTTAAATGTGTCTCGAACTTTCAGATTAAAACTATCTTTAAGACTAAGAGTTAAATTAAACTGAAAAAAATCATTAAAAAAAACTTTCCAAGAGATTTTTGGTTTTATTTTGTCGTACGAATGGAGATTCAAACAATTGTAAAGTTGAAGAAAAGAACTTCTTCACTTCCTGGAAACAGTAAATAAAAAAGAAATCTTGGACTGATTTATTGATCTTTTGTTTGTTTGGTCTAGTTTATTAATTTTTGTTATTTTACAGTGTACACTGTTGAAAAGAACTTAAAAGAAGATAATGAAAATAAAGCTACCGAAAGATTTGAAAAAAAGAAAGCATTTTCCACTTGTGTAAATGCAAATATTAATGCGATTATTAAGTGTTGTCGTTGATTTTTGTGACATGTAAAGTTTAAAAACGTATCGTCACCAGTTTTTGTTGTAAAAAGGTATGTAATGTAGGTTTTCATGAAAAATATTGAATTATTGTCTTACTTCACGTTTTCAAACGCCGGAGACAATAATCCATATAGCCTAGAATTGATTAAAAAGTAGCGTCATCCGTGTTTTAAAAGTGGGTATCTTCTTTAATTTAAAATTGAATAACTCCTTTATTTTTAAAGATATTTCAATTAAGGTTTTTTTTAGGGGCGGGGGGGGGTATTAGGACTAGTCTTTGGTATAGTGAGTACAGACGTGGCAAGGTTTAGAAATTCTCAGGAGGAGGAAGATCATTGTTGCCAACTCAAATATTTTCGCGCTAGTTTGACTGCCAAAAAGCGCTAAATTTAAAAATAAAATGGCCATAAACCCCCAAATATCACTAAAATATTGTCAGAACTCTCCAAAGAATGGCCAAAATGTTTAAGCGGAAACGCGCTAATTTAGCGCTCTTTGCCCTGCCAAAACAAGAAACGCGCTGAATCTAGCGCTAATCGGCAACACTGCGGGCGATTTCCTAAAAAATGCCCCCCCCCCATCTTAACATAATTTTAAACCAAGATAATCAACAAAATGCGAGAAACTTGGTAGGTCTACAAATAGGAGGGAAAAACTTTTGACAATCGTGTTTGCTGAAATTTAGTTACGTAGTTAGAATTTGTGGAAACTTCCGGAATTAAAAAATGGTGAATTTATTGCCGATCCGATTGTTTGTTTACATTTTATATGTAATTTAAAATTGAGTAATTTCTTTATTTTGTATGAAGGTTAACGGAGGTGTAGTGAGGTATGGGCAATCCGATTGTTTGTTTATGTTTTACAAACAAAACCATGGTTTGGTTCCAATTGGTTTAAAATTTATATATTTTACTAGGGAATAAATACAGATAGGTGATAAAAAAACAGCAATAGATAGACAATATGGTAATCAAAATAAGTTTTCCACTGGAGATTTATATTTTTGAGATTTTAAAAATTTATTTTTCAAATAGTTCTCTCTAATCTTTTGTTTTGTAAATACAATCATAACGTTTAAGATTGAAAACAGCTGTGAGGGTATATTTCATTGACGTGAGAAAAACAGATACTACACTATGATCTTGAACTAAAGGCCGCAAAAGGCTGGACCATAAAACTAGGATAGTGCTTATATTTTAAAATCCATTCTTCAAATGTTGTGAACTGAATTTAACTTTTTTTTCTCGGAAAAAGTAAAACTTACTAAAACTCCAATAAGTTGTTTTGTTAACTTATTAAAGTTTATATCAATGATTATGTATGTGGGTATTTTGAATATATTGTGGGGGGGGGGGCAATTTGAAATTTAGGTGTGAAGAATGAAAAGTGTTCTGTGGCTCAAAACTGAGTATTAATTCCTTATAACAGAATACTATTAATTCCTTATTACACAATACTATTAATTACTAATTTTACTATAGATTCCAAAGTAACTAACTAATGTTTAACTCATTAAATTTGTGTGGTATAAAAGTGATGAGGTAATTGCGTTGTTGTTACTTAAAATTGTACTTAATTTTTCTCAAAATTGAAAAATTTCCCTTAAGAAATGAAGGTCATATTCGAGATACATTACTTCACCAAATTTGCACCTCAAGCTCAGGTAGAATGGATTAACAATTCTGAAAATAACTATTTATACAATTTCTTAATCTTTTTTTATCATCAAAAAGAAAACTTAAAAAGTCCAAGATGTCTATGGATGAAGATGCATTCTGGTTTGAAAAAAAAAAGGAAGAACCTGTAGAGAATATACCTGGTGAGTAGACATTAAAATATTCTTCATTCATTAAGCCATTCTCAGGTTGATCCCTGTGAGGGTAGTGGAGCTTAACCCTTTGAACACTGACTCCCTCGCACTAACACCCAACGATGTGTTTGAACAATATCCCTGAGTCAGATGAGGGACAGAGGGCCACGATTCTAATGTAAGTATAATGCTAAACAGGACCATTACTTTGTGTCCGTCTGGTTAGCTAAACTGAATCTTTATCTTTTTGTTTAACTGTATGAAGTAAACATCTAGCTGAAAATCCAACCCATAGGTCGGGTTTTCAGCTAGTATGTGTAAATATGTAAGCTTGCAGTTTATGTACACGTTAAAAACGTTTAATTTTTTGTTTTCCTTTAAATCTTTATTTTGTTTCTGATTTTCTAGCTACTGTGCGAACAGAAATTGATAATATGTATGAATTTGTACCTGAACTGAAAAAACATTTTCAAGTGATAAAGAAGATTGGAGAAGGTAAGGGGAATAACCCATAATTTTGTTGTTCATTGTGAATGATTTGTTTAGGCAAAAAACAACTTTTTCATTAGAATAAACCCAAGAAAATTTCAATCCTGAACGACTGAATTCTTCATAGAGAAATAGCATTTGAATCAGAGAAGAACAAAGGTAGATAATTCTACCAAAAATAAAATGTTAATTGAGTTTTTGTTCAGTTGTATTTGTTTAACTTTATTAGATCACTAGCAGGGAATCCCGGCATTGCCCAGGAAAATAAAACTTCAAATTTCATAACACACAGTAAAAACTATGTTCCTTTATATATATTTCTTCTTACATAACACATTCGGGGAAGGGGGTGAGATCTGAGGGAAGAAATAATGCTAAACTCGACCCGGGTGTAAGCATAGACCCGCCGGTGTGTAAGGAGTTATTTTTTCCTGGGCAATGCTGGGAATCACTGCTATTTTAAAAATATTTTTTAATAAAATATCGGGTGAAAATTTACAAATTTTTGAAAAATATTACATGTCTGCAAAACGTTTCCATACTTATCATTTGGCAATGGTTTCACCAAGTCAGAGTTAGCTGGACGACTTCCGAAAGGTCACCATAAAAATACAAATAGCAATAAAAACCTAAAACCTTGCAAAATTATAGGAATTTTATGATTAATTCATAGCTGGTATTAATATTGTTAAACTAGGTAGGGGGTGAATTTACTGTAATCCACGGCTATGAATTGTTGGTGGTGAACTCACTGGAAAGTGTCCTCACTCCTCTAGACATTTTTTCTACTGTTATGGTGTACCAGTGACAAGACCTTTGTCAAGCTGATGAGTGTTGAAACTGCAGGGAGTATTGAATTCATGCCTGTTCTAAGAGAATTAGTGCAAAGTGATGCAAATACTTGTTACCTGGATTCAAATTGGGGTTGCCGATTCCATTTTCTGAATCAGTAATTATGTCAATTAACACAGTTGCAAATACAATTATTAAAATACAGGTTGGGTGAAAAGAAACTCCGTATCGGAAATTGGTAATAACTTTAAATTGGTCAATTGTAGTCAAACTAGCTTTACTTTGGAACATACAATTGTATGTTGAGCAAAGCATGTCAAATGGACTCCTCCAGTTGATCCAGAGTTCATCCTTCATCCACACCCACAGAAGTCTCAGGACTTTGTGCAAGCCATTCATTTCTAATAGGGAGTTAATTCTCACCTACCCTGTATAATCTGTCTTACTTGGTTATTTCCCTTGAAACTTAAAGCATTATTTCAGGTCAGCAAAGTCTTTTAATAGGACTTGGATCAGTGAGGCATAATAGTCTTAATTCAAATTCATATATTATGCAGACCAGTGTTATTTTCACCCAGAGAAAGAAAATCTACTATGCAGCTTCTTAAAGACCAAAGGATGCAATGTTTATTGCTAAAATTATTTTATTATTTATTTTATTGCAGGATCCTTCAGTTCGGTTTTTCAAGCAAAACTTCGGAATCATCCCAAAGTGGATCAACTTTTTGCCCTCAAACACATCATCCCTACCAGTCACCCAAGTCGAATCGAAACAGAACTCAAATACCTTCAACAACTTGGGTACAAAAGCTTTGTTAAATTAACAGACTGGAATCCTGACATTTTTTCCATCAATTCTTTGACGAATTGCAAATATTTCTATTTTTATCACAAATAATTCTTTGTATTTGCTACTTTGACTAATGAAGTAGGGTATTGTTTGAAAAAAAAATTTTGTAATTATTTTCCTGAAATCATATGATGGATAATTTTTATATCCAACAGAATATGATAATTATAAATGTAACTACAGCCCGGCTCGTACTCGTGACAAAGGAAAAGGTTTAACACTTCTTACTGGTGTACATGAATGATCTTTATTACAACGTGTTAACTTTACGTACAACATGAAAACTGCAAATACAATAACCATGAATTAGGAAAAATACACAATACATATAAACGGTTAACATCGTAAACCAACATACATAACGTTTACGTTTGAATGTAGAAAACCGTAACTACAATAATAAGGCCATGAATTAGGCAAAATACACAATACATATAAACGGTTAACATCGTAAACCGACATACATAATGTTTACGTTTGAACGTAGAAAACTGTAAATACAATAAGGCTGTGAATTAGGCGAAACACATATAAACGGTAAAAACATTGTAAATAACATACGCAGCATTTGAACGCTCAATCACTCGATAGCTACAAATAAGAAATGAGTTTATGAAGCTTGTTTGGAGTGGCAATCTAGTTCAAGACGAAGTGAACCAGAGCACAAAGGTTTGAGATAAAGGTAAAAACTCTTTTCTGTTACCGTAATTCACCTTTTGCCGGTGTAGATGGTCTTAGGACTCTGGTGTTGTGATCGGATGAGGCAAGACTGTGCGCGCCCAGCGGGTGATTTCTGCAAGACTGCCTGGAAGAGTCTGGCAGTGCCTTAATATGAGCCAAGAAATGTGTGTGTGTGCTGAACACGTGTTTTGGATTAACCTTGAAGGCACAAGGTCAAGTTATTCTGACCCCCAGCTTCGGCACAATCAAATTTGGGGTCGCCTTTCTAGAAGGAAAAATGTCCATAAATTCACCTCCGATCCCACTTATATTCTCATTAGTGGGGACAAGGCCGGGCGAAAAACGACTCCATCTGTCTGTGAAGATCGATTCCCTATCATGAAGCGCACACGATAGCACCTGGACTACTCCCCATCCCAACTCTTACTCCTGGACACCTGGTTCTTTTGAAATTTTACTTTATCTCAAACTATGTGTGTCTGGCTTCAGCTACAATAAAGACATTTATTAGTTGAGAATATATTTGCCTGGCGCCAGTGTGAACGACTGCTAAACGAGCAGCCTAAATCATAAATGTGAATAAAGAAAAAGTGTGGGATTAAAAGACTCCTGCCTACCTTGAGAACTTTGTTAGCTCAGTTGGTAGAGCAGAACCTGTGTTTAATGTTGCTTTAGGGTGGACACGGATTTGATCCCTGCACGGAGCCGGTTTCTTTATTCACATTTATGATTTAAGCTCGAGCAGCTTAAAGCAGTCATTCATACCGGCGCTAGGCAAATATAGGTTCTCAACTAATAAATGTCTTTATAATGATCATTTATTTTCCTGTATTTTATTTTGTTGACTAACATAAGGAAATATAAAAAATGTAATGGTTTTCAGCAAAATATATTTTATTTTTCTAAAAATTTGTCAATTTCACATGAAAGTCTTGATGTATTTCAAGAACTTCTAATATGAGACAATAATTTCCTCATTCAACACTTATCTCTATCTTTGTTGTTTTTAATACAATGTTTTGTCTTAGACATCCCTGTTTTGTTTTGGGTTCTAAGATGAAGTGTTTTCATTATTCCACACTTTTTTTTGTCTTCATCTTTGTAGATTATAGATGTGCAACATCTCTAGTAGAAATGACCGGCACTAACTGTCTGACAGGCTCACCTACCGAAACACTCGCACAACCTCTCGTTTCCTACCCCTCCTTCTATATATGTCTGAAAGTACACGGGAGAGAACTCTCGCATCTATGGTTTGACTTTCAGGCTTGTTTAACACTGCCTAAGCTAATATATTCTTCTGGTCTGCATTGCGTCCTTTGGTCTTTCAGAAGCTGCATAGTATTTTTTCTTTCTCTGGGTATAAATAATACATGCCTTTTGTGTACTTAATCTATTCATTAACCATATACTGTTGGTTAAGTAACACTTAATAGTAAGTTTCATATTTGTGGTCCTCTTATAGGGTGCAAATAGTTCAATGATGATCATCTTTCGTAGCTGTAGTTCTGAGTGGTGCAGTTGCACAGCAGGGTCTGAAGTCATGATTTGCGTTTGGATTACAGTGAGTGAGGGTTCTGCATGACGTCAGGGACGAGAGGGCGAGTCTGTCTGCCTGGACCCAGAGGAGAGACAGGCGTGAATGATCAGGTTGTTTAGTGTGTCACACCGAACCCTTCACACTCCACAACACATTGCTGTTTTTTGCCTATTGAACGAACTGTTGGTTTCCTCTGCACAGTTCGCCAGGTCCAGTGAGAGGTTGGACTTTCCTGGTTCCAGTTCAATTCTTTCTTCAAAGAATATTAGAAACCATCAACATAGGTTTCTTCAGTTTTTAAGTTGGTCTGGCTGGCTATGTATGTATGGCCGCACCAATGAAGCTAGAGGGCTGCGAATTTAAACATTTTCTCGTTATATCTAGAAAAAACACTTTTGTTTTTGTTTTTTGAAACCCCTCCCCCTTTCCCCACTACTTTTTTAGTGGGTGATTCAATTTATAATGTAAGTTTATGCTAAATTGGTTCCTTCGTTTATGTTCGGCTGTGTTCACCCTTGCTTTTTTTTTTAAAATTCAGACTTTTTAGAGATCCAACAGTAGGTGAGAGAAGTAACTTATTCATTAATAACCCTTTTTTTCCAATGTCTTAATTGATCACCCCCCAACAAGGAATGCTGTCAAAAGACATTGAGTGACTAATCAGACTTGTATTTGATATGTTTCAGAGGCAACAATAATGTGATGGGCGTAGAGCTTTGTCTCCGCAGTAAGGATCATATTATCATTGTGATGCCATATTTCCCCCATGACAGGTTTCCGGTGAGTTAATTGCTTATACACACACACAAATCCTCATTTTGTGGGGAGAGCAACCTCTCCTTGTTAAGGTTACTGTATATGCCAGTATATAAGAAGGATATTCAACTCTTAAATTCATAAACTGCTTGAAACCGCTTGTAATTGACAGTGGAACTCTAAAATAAAATAAGTGGAACTCTTCTGCAAATTGAAGAAAAAAAGTAGAAAAATTCATCAATGGGAGATAATTCCAATCAAAAGTTATTTCCCTTGTAATTGACATTCTATTTTCTTTGTATGAATTTAAGAGTTAACTTAAAAAATTTAAAAAATAATATGCAAATATTACACTACGTCCAATGCACGGATATTATGAATAGGGGGCCATCTACCAATGCTCAATATGGACTGTTTTAGTGCTTGGATGAGATGCAATGAAGCAGTAAAAGTAATAATATTATCTGCACACTCCATTCCTTTAATTGCTCACAGTCTGTTTTTTTTTTAGGCATTTTAACCTATAAGAACCCACTGTGACACCAGTGTCACATACAATTTAATTGATCTGCACAGTCTCTTATATAATATTATATTTTATCCTTGATTTTTAACTCATGAAGTGTACTAAGTGACATCTACTGAACATCCTGGTGCAGTCATGTGACTGTGTCAATTTGTCCACTCAGAATCCCACATAATGTTCCTTCAAGTAGAACTGGGTCTGAGTTCTTATGGGTTAATGAAATTCACTTGAAATACACAAAGTATAAAAAAGTGATAAAGCTTTATTCATTTTTCTTTTTGATCTGTGGCCAGTTGAGGTAATTGTACATTTTCCACTGGCACCAGTGATTGGTGTTCAAGCCCAGATAAAGGACCAGCATTTTAGGGCTGATCTTTCAAGGCAAGACCCTCCCCACTTGAAAAATTGACAAAACACAATCTCACTCCTTATTTTATGTTATGCCAGATTAAACTACGGTAAAGTGCGTCTATCTCTTAAGAGACAACTCCTATTTTGAGTATAAATGGCCAGTGACAAAGTCCCGGTTTCCTTTTCATGCATGAGCTTAGTGATCCTTGCAAGTAACAAGTCTAATTGAGACCAGGACTTTATTCTAACAAGTTTTTATGACCACCCCCTTAGCAGGATGCAACCACCCTAAGCACACAGTTTTGAGTGTACTCAACTGCTCAGGGAAATTTGTCCTAATGAAGAGTTTTCCACACGCTTTGCTCATACTGGGAATCAAACTCTGGACCTTCTGCGTGTGAGGCAGACGTGCTAACCATTACACTATCCAAGCGGACTGACTAAACTAAGACTTATAGTACATGTCTATACTTAATTTAATTGTTTTAAGAGCAATGTTATTTGCCTCTCATTGAATTCTTGGTGTTTGTCAAGCTTAGCTCAGTTTGGCACAAGGTCAACATACTTGGACTCTTGTGGATGTAAGATTTAATAGTTGTCTGTAATACACTGAAATTTTAGAATATTCTATATTGCAAAAGGTTTTAGAATAAAATCTCAAATACTTGAAATTGCACTAGATTTAACTCTTATATTCATGAAACATGAAACCACTTAACACTGGAACTTTTCAATGAATAGAATTTTTTTTAAAATGGAACTCTTATAAATTGAATGAAAATTTTTTTTAAAGAACTACATAAAAGTGCAATGGAAGTAACTCTGATCCTTGGTTTAAGATTTGAATTTTTAATCACCACTACCCACAACAATGATTTATTGCTGGGTTTAGGTTATTCATGTGTTATTCATTTATATGTATCTATTTGCCCAGCCCTTAATGTTCATAGGAGAAACTTGAAATTTTGCACACACACTCCCCTCAGTGAGTAGGTAAAATAATTTTTTTGTTTTTTGAAAATTTTCCCCCCTAAATAGGTTTTTAGGGGTGGGGTTCAATATCCAATGTAAGTTTATGCTAAAGTGGTCACTAGTTGTGCCCGCTTGCTTTTTGAAAATTCAGACCTTTTTTTAGTGATCACAGCCCAACAAAAGGCGAGAGTAGTAACTTTTTAATTGATCATCCCCAACACAGCATATGTGGGTGGTAGTGATTCATTCATTTCCCTTGGAATGCTAGTTTTATATGAATTCAAGAGTTAAAATATGACTTTTTATTTTTGTTTTTAGGACTGCTTGTTGTCCCTGACACCCGATGAGATAAAAATTTACATGAAAAACTTGTTAATCGCTTTGAAACATATTCACGGGTACAATGTTATTCACAGAGATGTGAAACCAAGCAATTTCTTGTTTAATCGTAAAACACAACAGTAAGTAACCTGAGAAATGCAGTAAGTTTATATTCGGTTATTTTTCCTCTGTATACATTTCCACACAGGATCAACTTGCCCAGACGTCTATCACCAGAAAAACTCAAAATAGCTGAAGCAGAATTCCAAAGGATGCTCCAACTGAATGTAATTTGTCCAATGAGCAGTCCTTGGGATCTCTATGTATGGTCCCCAAAAAGAACCAAGACTGGAAACCATATAGTAATTATAGAACTACTGAACAGAATTACTGTAGCCGACAGATACTCCATTTCACACTTACAAGATTTTACTTCAGCTTTACTGTTATGTTACACACATAAATATTCCCACACCAGGAATTGGACCGGGGCCGCAACATAGCAAAAACACAGAAGTTTCATGTGTTTTTCTATCCAGTATGTTTTGCATGTGAGAACATTTGGACCAATCGGAACGACCTAGACAATCTTCTGTTTCCCATAAATAACCCACAATTAGAGGGTTTGTCAGTCACACAACCTGGCTGCTGGAAGCGCTGACCGAAATGGAAACAGAAGATTGCTTAACCCAAGAAGAATATTTGTCTTTTTACAAAGTTGTGACGATGACTGAGTTGTACCCTGATCTGAAGCCAAGTCACTATTGTTTAGCTGTCTGACCCCGAAAGACTCCTTCAGGTGTCAGAACACAAAAATATTATCTAAGATAGACATTGTAAGTGCTTACAATCAGATACCCATGGCTGAAGAGGACATTGCCAAAACAGCCATAATCACACTTATAGAAATTTGTAAAAATGTTTTTCAGTCTCAAAAATGCAGCACAGACTTTCCAGTGCTTCATTGATGAAGCATTTTGTGGATTGGATTTTGCATATATAGATGAGGTGCTCATAGCCAGTTTAGCTACGGGTATGTTCGCTTATATGAAGGTTGCCTGGATGTTAGTACTAAAAAGACTAGTTGGGTAGCCCTACGTATGTGACTAACAAAATAACAGAGAAATTAGCTTATGAAAGAAAGAAGTGGAAAGGAAGCTAAAGGAGAGATTTTGTCTAGGTGAGTTACTTGTTGACAAAACGATTCATACTGAAATGCTTATTCAGAATACGTTCGATTATTGGCTAATTGATATGGTACTATTTGAAAGGGGTATCAGTAGAAGGAAAGTGTTTCATGAGGTGATGAGAAGGGTAGACATGGTTGGTTCGGTCACCGAAAGAAAGGGCTTTAGTGTTTGGTGTCTATAACTCTAGACAAAGAGATCACTAGCTAGAAGCAGGAAATGGTTGCCGAAAGAGGGAGTAGTTTTTACGTGTGTGCACGGACCGAGAAAGAGAGAGGGGTGGTAAAGGTAGCTGTTTTGCACAAGGTATTTATAGGACCCACAACTAGCAGCAGCCGGGCGTGACCTCAACCGAAAATAGAAGCGTCCTTAGTTTTGTATTTCGGTATGTGTAGCCATTAAGAAGCAAGTAGGCTGTTACACCAGCAAGATGAAGTTTGTGATGTTTTTGCAACTAGGAATATACTGTTGAAACTTAACTAGGGTTTATATCATTGAGCCTATGATAAAATTGGTTTCTCTTTATGTTGTTTCACCTGAAGTCACACTTCCCAAGAACCTATCAACAACGTTAAGTGAAGACCTGCTGTATTCAGTTTTTAGAGGAAGAATACTCGTGTCAATTTTATTATTCTTTGATTTATTGCCTTTATTTGTAAATAATTTGGTCAGTCATTTTTCATTTTTATCTTTTTCTAGATTTTCCTTAGTAGATTTTGGACTTGCCCACAAAGCTCCTGTGGCCTTGAAGAAAAATGACACCCAGACACAATTTGACTCGCCTGTTTATCATCAGTCACGAATAAAAAAGAATATCAGACCTGCCTCCAAGGTAAAACATTTTTCAATTTTGTTCTTCTGCAAAGAAAACTTGTGAATTTTAACCAGTCTTATGAAGGCATCAGGACTACTTCCAACCCTCTCTTCATAGTGCAATGGGGAGGTGCTGCCCGGTGTAATGTTTATATATGTATGTTAAATCAAGTAATGTATGTATATGTTAAAGCAATAAACATGCTGAAGCAAGCTCCCAGCAGCCCCCATTCCGTTTCCGGTCCCAGAAAACGGGACTGGAAGTGGGAATAGGGAAGGCTCAGTTCTTATCAGGCGAACAGCCCTGTCACATGTGTTATCTTGTTCCGTCTTCTTTTCTTAACATGCTTACGAATCAAACGCATTCTAATCTCACACAGCTAGAACAGAAAGACTAACAAAGTGAACAAAGGCACTAAACACAACAAGAACATTACACCCGGGTTGGAATCCCCAGTGTTATAATTGTGTATGGCTGCAAGGAAAATAGATTGGCATAACAGCTTGGAAATCAGGCACCTAATTCTGAGAAGTAAACTCTTCACTGCTTGTCTATCACGTAAAACCAAATCGATATATAAAATCAACATTTGACTAAGTGATTGCTTTTTTTTTTTACCAACTGAGCCAAGTCTTATATATCTACAAATTTATTTATCATATATACAATACGAAAGTTGCAGTAATCATCTTCAGTCGGAATAGAAGTTGGTGTGGAGTTTGACCCTGCTGCAGCCTGTCTTGTCTCGTCTTGTCTTTCTCTTCTTTCTGTTTTAAAATTAATTATTCTTTCTACAGTTTGTGGCCAATAGCCATGGACCTTTGAGGAGTCTGAATGCCAGCAAAGGTCCCTCCTTAGCTCTAGATAAGCGTAAGTCCCACAAGAATACCTCTTCATTAACAACCAGCAGCACATCTCGAGGTGTCCGCTCTCCACGACAATTTTTACTGATGAAGCAAGCAATGTCCAAGGCATGTCCCAGCTTCCCATCTTCATCTCAAAATAACAACATCTCCAGTCGTTCCCACACTTGTAGCTGTTTTGGTAAAGCAATGGTGTGTCGAATTTGTACAGAGAGGTAAGTGGTGCGATTGTCTTATGGGGTCACTATACATCCTTAATGACATTGACCCAACTCTATTTTTGTTATCTTTATGTATTAATTAAAAATACCATGTATGCTGGACGAATCGTTCACAAGCGTATTTGAAGGACTACTGCTCTCTGCAAATCATCCAAGCCATATTACTGTCCATATCAAGCTTCAGTAGAGAGCCCCCTAGTCATAATACCAGCGCATTGGACACAGTGTAATATTTGCATAGTTTTTTTTTAAAAATTAGGCAAAGTAAGATGACTTAACTATGAAAAATCCATTGTATCATAAGGACTGATTTTACCAATCATCGCTAAAGTAGTTAACATTTTTTTTACTTTCGTACTGCAATGACTTTGAGTTTTAGTAAAAAAGCGATTATTTCTTATTTTTTTATTAAATCAAGTATTGTAAACCATTTTTATTAATTTCTGACCTCGTACGATGCAAGTAAATATATGTGATAACTTCCTTATTGTCTGAAATTCTGAGATGAGTCATTGTCATTATTCCATAAATTATTCAGACTTGTATCCTCATCCTTGTTGTTTTTATCACTATTTCTTATCTATGATTATTTTATATATATTTAAAGGTATAAATTAAAAATCTATAATTGTATTCAGATAAATCAAATCATTTTTCTTCTTCTTTTCAACTCCATTTCAAAAACTTGCAAAATTTTCCCCCACCCGCCAGAGTGAATCAAATTGCTCCACGGGCTGGCACTCCAGGTTTTCGTTCTCCAGAAGTTCTCATGAAATATCCACATCAGACCACAAGTAAGTTCTTAACATTTTTTTTTTTCCTGCGCACACACACAAAAATGGTGAGGATGGTATGTCAGAGTTATTGGAGGTTATGTTAGTGGGAGGCACAGGAGACTGGGGTGTAGAAGAGAGAGAGGAAGTGTGTGCTGCCTCTATAATAGCTTGCAGCAGAATTTTTGTTTTTTGCTTTTTTTTGAAAAAGTGGTGTAATGTGGACTTTTGAAAAGCAAGGAATACTTGTATTTGAGTTCTATTAAATGATTATTTTTTT
>VCCN01003999.1:2238065-2249627 GCA_006491835.1 Architeuthis dux | reverse complement strand
CCCCAAAAAAAGAAGAAATTGTTAGGAAAAATAATCTAGTCTCATTCCATTAACTGATGGTTAATTTCTTGAACATGACATCTAAAGAATGGATGAGAAGTATCTAAAAGAAGGGGGAAAAATGGAGATTTTAAAGGTTGCTCATTATGATAAAACCATTTAAAAAATGTAGTCTTACTTGTCAACTTTAATTTAAACTTTTGAAAACAAAGTGTGATATATTTTAGATTTACTATTGTGATGTTAGCTGAATCCAGTCTGATCACTCTTATGTAATATGTGTGAGTCTGAATTTTCACTTATCACTGACATAAACTACAATAATATACTGGAAAAGTTTAAATCCAACCTTCTCAAAAATAAATCTTTCAAAAAACCACTATATTCAGCAACTTTGATTGTTACAGTAGATGGCCTTCTATCAAAACTTCTGTTTAGAAACCTATATGAGAAGTTGGCCACGGCTATGATAAAAAATAATTGATATGGACTGAGTGATATTTATTATTTTTCTCAAAATGATATAAAAAAAGATTTTCCCCTCTCTCTTTCTATTTTTCAAGTCCTTAATGTCAGTATTTTCTTCTAAATGCGAATATTGTCAAATAATATTTTAATATTATTATCTTGGTAAATTCTATTTTTAGCATATGTTAATTTTTAAAAAAATTGTAAAACTTTTTTTATTTTTTATTTAAAAAAAATAATAGAATCCTTCAGTTGTGTATCTAAAAAGCAACTTTGAGTATCTGCGAGGCAGCTATCGTAAAGTACTAAAGATGCTGGCCACTGTACCACAGAACATTGTCATCACAGAGTCTGGGGACTGTTTGCCAGTGATGTATTATAACAATTTGGGCTGTAACCATTTCCATACCCGCAAACATCACTTGGGAGCATTTTACTTCAGGAGGGCAGTAGAAGAGAATGAAAATGCTTTCAAATCTGTCAAGAAAGGAAACGAAGAAGGAGGTAAGGCTCCTTATTACATTTTTTTTGACATTATTATATACTACATGTATACTTTTTTAAAAGTTTTACAACTTTTAATAAAAATAGTGAAAACTATTAAAAATAATTGTCCTCAGTTTGTGTCTGATTCTTGGAGACAACTCTGTTTCAACCAGAGATAAAATGTAAAAGTAATTCTATACTCCCCTTTTTATTAAATTTGACTAGTTTTTACCTTCATCCTAATTTTAGTTCTTTTTATACTTATTAATTCAGGCCACTGTTTCTATGGCAATGAATAACAGCACAATCGGAAATAAAGAGTAAGCCTTCGGTGAGAATCGAACTCACCCTCATTGCCAGAGGGAGACTAGTTTACGTCTAGCTGCTTTTACCAATCGGCCACAAAGATTTTCATGGATTAGCAGAAGCTGATTTACACTTATAAACTCACTCCCTACAACCGACTCTCTGTGCCATATTTATGTTGTTTTACATATGAGACCTAGTAGTATTTTTTTTATTATAAATCAATCTTTATTATTATTGGATGAAGTATTGTAACTCACCACTTTTTATTAAATTTGACTAGTTTTTACCGTCATCCTAATTTTAGTTGTTTTTATACAACTTATTAATTAAGTGTTACAATACTTCATCCACTAATAATAAAGATTGATTTATAATTCTATACTATTTTTATTGTACCTGATCGCCACGCCAAAAATTATTAATCTTACTGAATTTCTTCACAGGTAAATCATGTCCAACATTACAAACCGTTTCTATAAGTCAACATTATGAACTGTTGTACAATATGGGTGTCCAGTTGCTTCACTGTGGCAAAGTGCAGGCTGCATTTGACTGTTTAATCCAAGCAGTCCAGGTTTATCAAACCAACCCTCGACTTTGGTTACGGCTTGCTGAATGCTGCATCACAAATTTCCGGGAGGTATGTTCATCATTTCTTTTAATTTTATCCATGATAGAAATTTATCTTTTAAAGTTTAAGAAATGGTTATTTTTATTTTCTGACATATAAATACATTAGGGCATTACACAAACTTCCATTTTTACAGTCTCATATTTGACATGCTTTTTTACATACTGCACCTTGATATGTTAACAGTGATGTTTCCTGGGTTCATTTAGTATTTCACGTCTTTCAACAAACAGATACCCTCACGAATAAAAGTCATGAAAGTGTTAGGGTTGAACTCTTCTTAAATTACCCCTTAAACAATATATCACTTAATATTACATGAATTTATACACTTATGATAACCTGTTAGCAAAGGTCATGGACTAGAAATAATAAAATCTTTTTTATGTAACAGAATTTTTGCAAATGTTATGGTAGTTTTTTTTCTTCTCTTCTTTGTAGGATAATGAAGTAGATAAGAAGTTATCAAGACGTCTTCAAGTGTTTCAAGGATCTGTGGCAAGTGGTGTCCATCGGAAACTCATTTTGGGATCAACCACAAAGCATGAAAAGTTAAGGTTTGTACTTGCAAGGTTTAAATGTTTATGGCAAGAATTATTTTTTCATCGCTTTATGATACAGAATTAGCTCTGCTAATTACAACAATTTGTTATTGTCGTAAAAATAAAAATAAAAAATCTTTTTTTTTTTTTTTTTACAAAAAACATTTTGATGTTTGAAACTCTGTAAAGATATTCCACAAAAAATGAGTAGTTTGTAAAACACCAACTTTTATGTAGTTTAAGCTCATAAAGAAAATTGTGATATTTAAGAGTTTTGTTCAATTTCTGTCAGGGTTTTAAAATGGTCCAATTTCATCACTTTTGTTTTCATAAAAAATACTTTGAAGAAATATGCAATTATTACTGTTTTAACTACTTGGGAGCAAGTTGCTGATGTGATATCTCACAAGAAATCTTTTTGTCCTGGGTCTTACTCAGTCAGTGAATTGGATAATGATTCAAGACAATCTGTAGATGGTGATAAGAGCAGTGAAAGCAATGATTGGTCATGAAGTGGCTGATGTCATCATTATTACGTTACACAAAAATAGTCCATTCCCAAGTGGTTAAATTATGTAGTGTTATCTTTAGTTGATAAATCATCTTCTGTTATCTTTTGTGGTATCTTAAATGAATCCAGATTCTGAAAAATTATTTGCATATAGGAGAGCTCTACAAATGAATTCATGGAACAGTTTGGAGACAGGGGCTTTAGTAAAATTGGTAGTTTTTGCCTAAGACTTAACTCATTCCTGCCTGAAAACGCCTCAAGGTGTGATAAAAAAAAAAGTGGTTCTTCCCTAACAACGCCTCAAAGAGTGCTGAAAAAAATGCTTTACTTCCCCGAGCCCGTCTAGAGTTGTGATATGTAGCATTTGTTAAATCGGCTCTGATTAGTCATATTAGTGGTCTCTAGGGGATCCCTTAGAATCTCAACCAATCAAAATGAAGCTTACGAATCCATATGGGAACACCTTTAATCTAGTTCTGTCTTCTTTTATCTATTAACGATAAACGAAAAGGATGGAAATTTGAAATCTCTATTGCTACACGTGGTATTCTAAAATGGATTCTAGTGACTTTAGTGATTCAGAATTTGAGGGATTTTCGCATGAAACTGTACAAACTGCTCAAAGAAATATTTTACAACAGGATTCTATCAACATTTTTTTAAATAAAATCTGATAGAATTACTAAAAATATTTTTTTTTAGTCCTCAAAACAATTATTTCAAATATTTTTGGCTTGTGACTCAAATTTTCAAAAGAAAGATAAAGGGACAACTTGTCATGGTTTTTATGCAAGTTCCCCTTGAATTAAAAAACACTTCAGTGTGTTGTGCATTAAAAAAATTGAGTTGTTTGCTTAATCGGACAAGCCGTTTATTGGGTCCAAAATCCTTGGTCCGAATGTGGTCCTATTAACCGGAATCCACTGTACTTATAGGTTTGTGCTATGAAGAATAATTTTAAATATGGATCCATTCAACTAAACAGCATATGTCTTACTTTCATTACCTTTTCAGCACCTGTACAAGCAAAAAAGTGCATGTCTAATGGGGGAAAGTCACATAACTATGGAAACTGACATGACTATTTTAAAATTCAGCTTGTTATTTGCTGGATAAATGAAAATAGATATTGTAGAACTGTAGAAATATACTTGGAAAATGCAACTTGCTTCACTATATCTGTATTTAAATATGTGTATATATGCGCACACAGATTTACATGTATTTTTTTTCTTTTTTCCTTTTTAAGTAATAATCCAGCCATCCCAGCTCCATCAATTGAGTTTGCATCTTTGTGTCTGCGTAATGCACTGCTCTTATTGCCAGAAGACCCTATGCAATCTGATAATGAAGATCAAAATGATGCCAGGTAAGAGTCTGTTCACTCTTTCATAAGTTGAATTTTTTTTCTCTATAGAATTGCAGAAAGGGGCTTTCCAAAAGGTTTTATCGTCTTTTATCATTAAAATTGTGAAATTACGGGTTTATGGTTCATTATAATATATAGGAATAAAGGATAATGGTGCAGTACAGTTGTTTCATGTAAGCTCACCATAATGTTCACATATAAAAAGACTGTATTATTATTCACAGGGTTACCACTAAGATATATTCCGACTAGGTGGCATTCATCTTACCGAAAATCAGCTTGCTGAAAATCGGCCTTACCGAATGTTGATTGGTCACTTTTTAGAGTGTACTATTTACCATAGACACCGGTTAACTGTAGCTGCATAGAATCATTGTTTATTGGACGGCGTATATTATTTTAACATATTTTGGCGAAAATTTATTAAATTTTTAAGATCGAGTGGCAGCAGTGGTGAAAAAAATAAATTACTGAAAGCACAAACCATTACTACTGATTTAGTTCAGCATGCCCAGGATTCGTCCTGTGACAATGTTGAGCCTGCCCTAATGTACTTGTGACATTAGTCGTGGGGACTAGGGAGATTTTTAGAACTGCCTGCACTTACACGTGCGGGACCCTTTCAATTGGAGTGATTTTATTATTTTAATGATCATGTTAGCAATAATAACTGAAAACTGAGAATTTGAAGAAAAAAAAGTTGCTTGTTATTATCTTCACTGATATTATTAGAATCACAATAATTAAAGTAACTCCTACTCTCTAATAAAATAATGTCATGTTTGTAAGGTACTTAAATAAGGGGGGGGGGAAGAAAGATGTGCCTAATGGAGTGGGAAAGAGAAAGAAAGCTGCCTGCTGCTTGCAAAATGAGGAGCAAGGAAAGTGTGGAATCAGAGTTGCCAAATTCACCATTTTTTTTGGCTTGATCTGGCCAATCTTTTTTTCCAATTCAGCCAATAACAATTTACAATAGCTGATTAAATCTGATAAGTGTAATAAAAGTAAATGTACATTTTTTATTAATAATTTGTTCTGGATTCTTAGTATATAGTTATTTTCTTTGATAAGTTAACTGGGAATGGAAACTTCTAGCTGATTTTAGTCATTTTTAAAGATAGTTTTAGCTATAAATAACAAACCATACTTGGCAACACTGGGTGGGATAGGAAGGACATTTTTTATTATTGTGTCAAATTTTGAGGACAATAGAGTTAAGTATTAGTTTACCTTTGTTTTGTTTTTTTATCGAGTTTAATATTTTTTTAAACCATGGACTTTTCACGGGTTACTGCTAATAATATTAATATTTTTTGTTTATTTTTCAGCAAATCAGAAATCTTCCTTGTGCCAGCTCCCCCCAGCAATCCAATGCGAGCAGCAGAAGTTAGTAATTTAAGGTTAGTTTTAGTCTCTGATGTCCACACATCATGGTTGCTTTTTATGTTCAGGCTTCCTGTAGGAATATGGGCAAGAATCCAACCTTCTATCTCGTCCAAAGGTTTGTGAATGGTAACAACTGGAAGGACTTGTTAAATATTATTTGGATACTCAATGTCACACAACCTTAGACTTTCTCTTCACTCATTTGGGACCATGAGGTGTCAAATGATCTGCAATAGAGAGTAACAGATATTAGAAACCATCAACTGTCACCAAAACTTTCTTCAGTTTTTAAGTGGGTCTGGCTGGCTATATATATATATATATGTGTGTGTGTGTGTATACTCACACACGCAAACATACATACACATACACATACTCACTCATGACATTAATCTTCGAACAGCAGGGGTCATCAGCCAACCTGATAAACATCCTACCACTGACTAGACATGCCATCTTCAATATAAGTCATATATAACACCTCTCCCACACCCTACACTAACCAGCCCACATAATCACACTTACTCCTCCTCACACACTGAATCAGCCAATAAAGGAATACATGTACTAACTAGGCCCTGAATATGTTTATTTAACAGAATTGCATGATGCTAGAATTTTGAAGTTTGGTCTCTCTCACTTCCGAAATATGCGTTGACAATGAAACCCGTTCGAAACTGCAGTCTGCATCAGACAAAAGAATTAATGAAAGAATAAAAAACAATAATGATCTCTTTCATACATACACTCCTGGTTTGTCTTAAATTCGTACATCTGTGTGTGTGTGTGTGGGTGAGAGAGAGAGAGATCAGTATAGTGAAATAAATTGCTTATATCTCAATCTTATGAAAAATGTTGATTACTTTTAAAGGTTTGCTTTTACTTGTATTTAAGTAATTGTGTTTTAACTTCAGGTGTTCCATTCTTGCTGCCAGTGCTTATGTTTCACTCTGTCTTAATGATCATCTGGTCGCCTTGAATTATGCTGACAGTTTACTCCGGCAGCACAAATTATCAGGAGCTCAAAGGTAACACTTTACTATTACTTAAAACATATCTCAATTTTGCTTGAAGACTTTGACAGGGACATAAGATTACCATAAACTTGCTGAATCATAGGTTTTTCTATTTCCATTTTCTGAAATCTTAACTGCAGAATTAATAGTAAGATGCTTTATATCAGAAAAATTAAATTAAAGAAAAGTACACTGATTAAAACTATAAGTAATACAATTCATTATTTGATTGCACATGAATTGTGAAAATTGTTTTTCTTCAAAAGAGAGATTAAATGCTAAAATATAAGAGTAAAGAGTAGTAAATGCTCTTTAGGGTGGATTACACTGCAACTTTTTAAAACTTTTTTTTTTTGTTCCTGGGTAATAAGTGTTATTTTTTTATTATTCCTTTCAAGCTTTGCTTTTGCAACCAGGACAGTGATAATTTGGAAATTGCACTTTTTTAATCACATGAATATCACTGTCCTGGTCACAAAAGCAAAGTTTGAAGGGAATAATTGACATTTCCTATACTTTTTACACATAAGCAAAATAACATTCATTACCCAGGAACAAAAATCACGTTGCACAGTGTTATTGATCTCAATGCTGCATGAAATGTTTAGAAGAATAAGTGTTAAGTTGGGAGTTTTATGAGAATAACTGCAACAATGAGCCTATTGATTGTTACTCATAACTTGATCAATTTGCTATTTTGTAAAGCATATTGTATTTAACCAGCAAAATTATGTACTTCAAATCTCAATATTTAACTAAAAAGCATTCAGAGAGGGCATACCTCTGTCAATGCTGCTAGAAACTCTGAATGAAATTCATTGAGAACTTTTGGAGATATCTTGCAGTCAGGAAAAAAGAATTGCCGATATGTGTTTTGGACATATAACTATGACCAAAATTTAATCAGTTCTTCCTTTGCCTATTGTCCACCCTCCCTGAAAATCTTAATGAAATTCCTTTAGAACTTTTGGAGATACAGACAGGAAGAAATGTGAACCAACAAACAGACGCAGCCAAAAACATATACCACTTTACAACTTCGTTGACAGTGGTAAATAATGTATGGTGCATAATATCTGCAATCAAATGACTTTATAAGAGAAAAGGATACATAACAGTAACAATTTTTATGTTACATATTGGAGCAGTGGTTCTCAAACTGTGTACTGCAGCATAATAGTGGGCTACATACATTTTTCCAAATATGCAAACCTGTATTTCGAGCCTAGAATGTGTCCAGTACATGTATTATGTCTGTCTTGCTTCTGCCACAGTGTTGCCAATTTAGTGGTTTTATCTCTAGTTTTTGTGAGATCTCAACCTTTCTAGTAACAGATTAAAGAAAAAAGGGGCGCTGAGTATGTATATCAGTATATTGATAAAGAAGTTTTATTCATTGACTACTGAAATGTTTTTGTCTAATTTATTCCATCCTTACATATCTAGGTACATCAATAAGTCTGCAGCCTAATGATGATAAAAAAACAATTATTTTACTCAACAAATATTTATTTTTCAATATGAAATGCACTGAATTCATTTGGTGCATATTAATCACATAGATTGAACATTATACAGTAAAGATTTCAGATAAAAAAATCGGCTGATAAATATGTGTCAAGCTGTGGATTCATTGATGCACCCTCATTCACTCTCATAATAAAACTTGTAATTTTCATATTTTTAGGTACCTGGCCCACCTATATGCTGCTGAAGCCCTTGTACATTTAGATAGGACCACTGATGCTATCCACCACCTCAACCCAGAACACAGTGTTGATGTCAGTGTTTGTCCACCTGAGCAGAAAACTGAACAAGGTGCCAACTGGATTTTTTGTCAGTAAAAATGATATATACATAGATTAATTTTTTTTTTTTATGACTGTTGTCCTCCTCTTCATTCTTCTTCGTAACACAACTTTCGGCTGTTGTACCCTACGACCTTCTTCAGGTGGGTGTCATAAATGGAGAGGGTTTGATGATATATTTGTACATACATACAATGAGTATCTATTTTTTTGTGTGTGTGTGTGTTGCTCATATATGTTTTAAAAATATTTTCAGACAAAAATAAGTCCCAAAAACACTTGTATAATGCCAATAATGGACATCAACATGATTGTGACCTAGGGAACTCTCCCACCTGAAAATAGACAGGGAAATGAGAACATTCTGCCACAACATTCCAAACCCTCCCATTTACACACCCACTTGAAGAAGGCTGTAGGGTACAATGGCTGAAACGTTGTGTTCCAAAAATGAACCAAGATGAGGACAACAGTCTGAAAAAAAAAATCTAATTGATGATCTCTCATCTCAAAAATTCAGACAGAAAAGAAAAAATTGATATAGTTCATCATCAAATTTATAGTATATAGCTTACACACTGTAATTTTTATCATTGGACCATTTTTGTAGTACATCTGATTTTATTAGCGAAGGCCATAAAATAATTTCATAATTTATTTTTTAAAAATAGGTGTTTTAAACATTAGTATTGTAATAGCGTAACAGTTAGCGGCATGGAAAACGGAATTGTCAGGGCGATTTCAAGGCTGTTTACATTCAGTTGGCCCTAAAGCCCTAGGGAAAAGCATGAATACACTTCTCCCCCCAGCCAATAGGTAAATATCAGGGCAGTTGGAGGCCTTTAGCTCTGTGAGGCTGTCCATCTAAGAGAAGGTTACTCTGACATAAAAAAACCTATAACTTGTCAGTCTGTGTAAAGGACGAGGGTTGGGCATGCGGCTAACAACTCCACCCTGTAAAATCTATTTGGTACTAAAATTGCAGCAGAGTGAAGTTGCTGCCCTATGCTCCACAAGGGATTTACAGGAATAACCACCAAATAAACAAACATTAGTATTTATTGTGTGTGTGTGCGCGCACAAAAGATTTAAAATTTTGTAGATAGCTTACTGAGATTTTATTGAAAAAATATTGATTTGCTATGTCAAATTCAACTTTTGTCACTGGAAAAAAATTTCCACAACTTAAGATTTTTGCGCTCACTGACTACTAAAAATTGTGTGTGAGCCATTTTCTTTTTTTTTTTTTTGGCGTGTGTCTGTGTGTCGCTCATATAAACAATATTTTGTTTTTAAAAAAAAATATTTTCAGACAAGAATGAAAAGATGGATAAAAACGACCGTGATCCAGTTGAAGCCACTGAAGCAAAAGGTATTTTTTTTTCTCTATTCAAATATGTAACATCATAACCTATGGTCTTTTTCTACCATTTTTGTAATTCTCTTGAATTATTTTTTTCAATTTTTATTTTTAGTATTTTTGTATTTGCTAAATTCTAGAAATTTCTAGAAAAACTAAAATTCCATAAGCTTGATTATAGTGCTTAAATCTCAGAACTAGTTTTAAAGTTAAGGACATAATATGCAGTCTCAAAGACACATTGAAAAAAATAAAGCATGTCTTGACAAATTAAAATGCAAAGATACAAAATGTATAGTCTGAAAATTGAAAAGATTATCTATTCTATATAATGAGCAGTGTGACTTTTTTTTTTCTTTCTTTGTTTCTAACAATGGACTCTTCCACTTAAAAGTAACCATTTTGTTGATAAAAATATCTCCTACCCACTATTTGAAACAATGGACTCTTCCATTTAATGAGTTCAATAGTTTCTTTTCTAAAAGAAATCATCTCCTAAAACTTCAAATATATCCGTGAATTTTTTCACTGGGATTAACTAGTAAAAAAATAAATAAGCCAGGAAAAATGAACAAGTTTTATTTTTTGTAATCAAAAAATGAAAGAAGGTCTGCTATCAAAACAGATTTATGTATTCAAAAGTTCTCATTGTATTTATGACTAACAAGGTTACCTGCTTTGCTTGACTTGAAATAATTCACAACACTCATTAAACTTGGGAGGTAATTTTAAAAAAATTCCATTATATTATATTACAATGGTCGATTTTTGGTTGAACCACTTCTTTCTTGAACTTTAACCTTAAACGGTTCCATTAAGCCTCAAATAGGCTGTATGTGTGAAAGATTCACATGGTTTGCTCTTTTGCAAAAAAAAAATTGTGGGGTCTGTGTTTGCTCCCACCCGATAATAATGATCTGATTTCCATCTATTTCTATTTTTTATAATGCTAAAAGCCTGATTCACCCGACAAAATTTGGCATGCATGCTCAGTGGACCTAGCGGAAGGTTTTAAAGTAAAATCTATATGACACCACAAGGCCAACTTTTAAATTAATTCTTGTTTAATATAGTAGTTTGACATGACATTTTAAAGTGACAGAGATAAAAAAATAATAATAAAGACCTGCTTGCGTCAATTTATCTTGATTGCAGTCCCACTTCCTTTTTCTTGCCCTTGTGCAGGATCAGGATGAAGTATCTGTTCATTTAATCCCAGTAACATAGAGAAAAAAGATTTTATTCATTCATTATTTTTAGCATGAATTTGCATGCAACAATGTACAGTTTAGATATCAGGGTATAATAGATAAATTCATTACACATTTGTATCTTTTAATAACATTTCCGAATTGCCTCTTTCACAGTGCACTGGATTCAAAATTAAATGTGAATTATTGATTCTAAAGATTTACTGGGATTAGCAATGAGAAATAACAACAGATAGTATGGGAGACTTAACATCTTGCATTTATTTGATTTTTGTATCTTCTGTTTTCTTTTTACTTCAGGTGCCTTAATTCCCTGGACCCCTGCCACCCCACAGAAAGCCCAGGCTGTACTGTTGTATAACTTGGCGGCAACGTTGGCCATTAGGCAAGAATACGTTGAAGCACTGAAAAATCTTGGAGAGGTAAATAAATTAAATTACAGTGAAACCTGGCTATAAACTAATT
>VCCN01003999.1:2216988-2228313 GCA_006491835.1 Architeuthis dux | reverse complement strand
TGGACGTTCTTGGGTTATGTGATAACAGGTGGACGGACATTTTGTGAAATATAGTAGTATGATAAAATAATTCATGAAGAAAACAATTAAAATACAATCATAATAAAGTTTGCATTTGAAAACGGGAACAGGTAAGTAACTTTTTTCGCCTAATACCGGCATAAGATTTCGTTGGTGAATTTTTCGTATATGTTCAGACCTCAGAATTGGAATTGTACCTTTAATGCTAATTGTAGAGTAGCCTCCCTTATTTATATATTTTTTTGCAAATAGGTAAAAATCAGGTTCATTCTGGTTGAATGTACAAGAAAATGCAGAACAATATAATGGTGTTGATATTTTTGGTAATTCTTGCAAATCAGGCACCAAATCAAAGTGAAAAGATTATCTCCCTTTATGGCTGAAAGTGGCTAGATTTGTTCATTTCCAGCTAACTTTATAGCTAAAAATATTAAGTACACTCGCATTAATGTTTAATTTTATTTGAATAGATATATTATTTTAAGATCATAATAATTATACTTTTTATTTATTTTCACTATTGAAATTTCTGATATTTTAATAGATATATTATTTAAAGATCATAATAATTTTGGAGCCTTTGTATGAATTTTCGAGCGTACTTAACATTTGAGGAGCCTTCGTATGATTTTTTAAGCGTACTTAACATTTCTAGCTATAAAGTTAGCTGGAAATTAAAAAATATCTAGCCTTTTTTACCCTTAAAGGGAGATAACTTTTCCCAATTTAAATTTTGGTGTCTGATTTGCAAGAATTACCATATATTTAAGTACAGTGTAATTGCAAAATTATTTAAAAACTTCCGTCGTGGGTAAACTAGTTATCATAATAAATATTTAAAATATTTTATCTCTATTTATATATGAATAATTTTAGTAATTTCTGAAGCTTAGCTTAGTCTGGCCGTTCATAAAAAAAACCCACAGGAATTAAATCACCCAACCCAGAACCATGCTACGTTGCAGACTGGCTCGGAATAGTGACGACTCGTGACACCCTGCGGCGCAATGTGCAACTACGACCAATTCGCGCGCCACATTCGAATTCCGGCTTTTTGGGGTACCCCTCTAATCAACACATACATATTCTTAACATTTCCACGTTTTTTGCTGCTTCATCACTATTGCAGTGTGTGTGTGTTAATTACTGTACCAAATAAAATTAATTTTTAATCTTTGACAAGAAAACAAAGAAATAGGTAATGTTCAATTTTATGGTGGTTATTTCGAATAGCTTTTCGGTTGGCTATAAAATGGCTACCCCGATTGTAAATGGCTATAAAATGGCTATAAAATGGCCACAAAGATTGTAAATTGTGAAGTTCCACATCACACACTCGCTTACTATGTTGTGCGCTGTTTTTAACATCGAGTGAGCGAGTGTGTGGACATTTACAAGTTACAGTCAGGGTAGCCATTTTATAGCCAACCGAAAAGCTGTTTGAATTAACCACCATAAAATTGAACATTGCCAAGAAGAAAAAAATTCTGTTCTTTATAAAGCAAGAACAATGCACACCATTCCAATCAATTAAAACAACAATTGAGAAATTCCCCGAATCACGTGACCAACGAAAAAGGTCACATGATTAAAGGTCATATGATCGTCAAGATGGAGTCGATCCCAACGTAGCAATTGAATAACAGCAGTGAGAGGCGGAGAAGAAGAAGAAATGAGTGTTTTTGAGGCTATTAAGGATAGATTCCAGACTGTCCAACAGGATTTGTCGGCTGGGTAAGAATGAAAGATCTTCTTACCAAAAGAATAGAAAACTGAAAAGCATTTTGTGTTCTTTTTTTGGCATTCCTGTCGTCTCACTTCCTCATTTTTTCTCATGCAAAACAAACGTTGTTCGTTCAATAATTGTTTGTTTTGGTGTTAATATTATTATTAGTAGTAATAATTATAGGCTTGGCTTAATGTAATAATTAATTGAATACTGTCTTATTATTAATCATTAACACCATTTTTAGAAAACTTTTGATTAATTTAATAATCTTTCTTTCGGTTGAACTGGAAAACTTATTTATTTGAAAGAAGCACAAATACGATTTTAAAAGAAAAAAACGATGTAAAATATTCGAAAGTTTTAAAAAAAAATAGTGTGGGTATTTAAAGAAAGAAACCTGTTTTTAAAATGTTTTTAGAACATGGTCACTTTCACTTAGCTGAAAATGTTACCAATATTTATTTTGCGACGTATCTCAGCTTTTAGGGTACAATAAAGACAAATATACTCGTTTTGTTTTCTACGATTACATATTAAGCTAAGCAAGACTATATTGTTGTCAAATGTTTTAAAACTAAAATAAAAACTTGAAGTTTGCAACATTCAACTGTTCGCCTCAGTATATTTATTGATTGTATTTGAACAGATATATTTTCGACTTGTCAGGCCATTTTTTTTCAATGTTCAGTAAGCTATCAAATGTTTCAAAGATATCTTTTAAATGTGAGGATAATGATGAACGAATGGCTTGGCTTCGCGAACGAAGATTTTTCGGAGGGTTTTCCACGACTATATGACCTTAGTCCGTGGGGCGGGGCGTTTATGCGGAATATCCCTCCGGCCTGCGTGTGCGACGTGCACACGGTCGACCCCACCCTTACGACAGACAGTAGTTATGAGTTAAAGTATCCAAACATTAAAAGACGATGTCCCGATTTTTGCTTCCGTGTACTGTCTCCGAATAAAGGAAAGAAAAAATGGCAATATGTAGAGATTCAGAGAAGGTGGTCCCTATTGTAAAGTTTCGCACATTCGATGTTAAAAACGACGCACAAATAAAAACAACTTAACAATTTAATTTATTCAAAGCAATAACAATATAATTTATGTTTAGACGCCTGTTTTTCTTTCATCAATTCTCTTATTTCTTTTTATTTGTGCGCTGTTTTTAACATCGAGGGTGTGAAACTTTATAATCGGGACCGCCTTCCCTACATTGTGCCCCAAAATCCTGATCGGTTTCCGTACCAAGAGTGGGGAGCCACTTTTTTCCAGGAAGAATAAATTGGACGAAGAAAAAAGAAAGAAAGTTATCGAGTTGTTATTTAAAACTAAAGTTAAGGTGTAAAAATTGTAAACAAAACGTCAAACGAACATTTGTTTACACTTTACACTGTCTAATAGATTTATTACATTCAAGTAGTTATCACGAAATAATTGTTTGGGTATCCCTGAATCGACGTCTCTTTTCAACAACTGCTTGACGCTCGAGTGGTTTCATCATCACCATCAGCATCAGCCTTTTAACGTCCGTCGTTGGACCTTCTCCAATATTCGCCAGACTTCTCGGTCATGGGCGTCGCGGAGCCAGTACTTTCTGAACTTGTCTAGTTAGTCACGCCATTTTATTTTTTGCCGGCCACACTTTCGCATAGATCTCTGGAGAGATCCACGCTGCTGTGAGTTGCGATGTCCAGCGGTTGTCTGACATATCTTTGCTTTGCAACACGACCAACCACTAACCAGGCCATTGACATGGAAACCATAAGGAAACTCGAGTAGTTTAGCGTTTCATATTTTTGTGAGGGCATTACAAACACAAATGAAGAATTACAATTGATATTATTAAAACAGGAATACATAAATACATTTTTTAATAATACAATGTTTACAAATATAAAATTATAAAAATTTGTTCAACTGCTACACTTTTGAAATTTCACGTGTCATAAAAAATTCCTTTTTTGAGATAAAAAGAATTCGAAGACAATATTTACGAGAAGTAAGGAAGATTGTGTTACGTCAAATTTCAAATGTGGAAAGTATAGCTCTTAAATGTTACCACAATATTGATAATATCGCCGGGTAGACGATGGGTGTTTGTTTTCATGATCAAGTTAAACAACGTGCCCCACATTAAACTTCCATGTTTCCTCAGTTAATGTAAAAGAAAAGTTGTATTATTTTTTACACTATACACAGGATAACAAGACATATTTTCTTTTACAAGAGGAATTATCTTGTTAAAGAACCGGAGTTATATTTTTGTTTTAAAAACAATGCCGCTGTTTATGTTTTTACGATGACTATTTATTTTGCAAACTGACCCAAAGTTTTTTTTATAATTATTTGTTATATATCAAAAACTAAGTTCACATATGAGCAGCTAGTCATTGTCAGTCACCTTTCAATTTCATGAGATTTTTAGGTTGTTCTGCTTATATATAACCATAGGAAAGAACTGCAAATGTCAGTGGTTCTAAATCAATCTTTATTATTATTGGATGAAGTATTGTAACACACCACTTTTTATTAAATTTGACTAGTTTTTACCTTCATCTTAAAGTGCTGCCAGTGGTTCTGTTAAGCATAAACACTGGCCTATATTAATTGATGCAAAGTTGAGCTATTGGATAAGTTGAACTGTGTTGTTTCTGCGTGTAAGTTGTATGAATTGTATAAAATTGGTTCAGCAAATGTTCATGATATGAGAAAGCAAAGGAACAAAATTTTGAAATTCTATGTAGACAGTAATCTCAAGAAACAAAGAGCATTGGAAAAGCTATGAGAGATAATAAAAATACTAAGTATAATGGAATGATGGGTTAGCTAAATATTATTGTATTCGATTTTTGTAAAACTCCAGTTCAAGTCAGAGGCTAGAGTTGACTTTGTTTTTACAAGAACAAGACCAATCCTCACCTAATTTAGGGGAATAAACTCTTCACTGTTTCTCTGCCTGTTATATTAAACCAGAACTATATATAAAATTAACATTTCCCTACCGTAATTCGAAATCACGACCAAGCAATCAATAGGCAGCTTTCTTACCGATTGAGCCAAACTGACAAGTCTTTACATATCTATGAAAACTTATTTATTCATTACATATACAATACAAAAGTTGCAGTAATCATCTTCAGTCGGAATAGAAGTAGGAGTGGAGTTTGCAGCAGCCAGCCTTGTACTTTATGAAGTTGATTCATCGAAATTGTTAATCTTGTTAGGCTTTGAAACCACAAGTGCAACTCTGACCCATCATTCTATATTATCACTACTCTTTTTTTGTTTTATGTAATAAACAATTGATAAACCAATGTCACACATTGTTATTTATATAGACACTGTACTCGATTATTTTTATTTTTTACTTATTATTTTATCTTCAATAGTTCAACCTTCACTTGAGGCAATATGATCTGGTGTTCACTGACATTGAAACTTGCATTTGTTTTAGAAGCAATTGTTAGAGTTCAGAGAAAAGAAAATAATCTACAAATTTCACCAAATTGCAGGATCATCAACAATATTTTTATCTGTCATATAAGCTGATCTATCTATATAATGAACAGTGAAACTTCTGTTTGTTTCTCTGTCTGTAACAATGTACTCTTCCACTTAAGGGTAAAAATTCTGCTGATAAAAATATCTCCTACCCATCATTTTAAACAATGGACTCTTCCACTTAAATCAGTCAGTAGTTTCTATTCTAAAAAAAATAATCTCATAGAAATTCAAATATATCCGTGAGTGTTTTCACAGAAATGAACTAGTCTGGTATTAATAAAGGGACATTTTGGAATTTCTCATAACTTTGTCTGGATCAAAAGAAATGTTGGATCATTGATGCCGCTATATGAGTATTGTAATGTAATTTTTTTCCTTTTAGATTAGGTTAATAAGAAGAAGGCTACTTTTATGCAATCCGTGAGAAACAATAATCTTCTTTTGTATCCATTTTCTAATTTTAACAACCTCATATACATATTACATCCTGCTTTTGTTTAATGTCTGTCTCTTGCCTACACATTTATGCCAGTAAAGGATAATATCCTGACTAGCATTCGATGAATGGGAATTATTTCATTATGAATAATTTAAGTGAGAAGTAAACATTTATATTTTGGAAAACTAAAATAAAAACTTTGCAACATTCAACTGTTCTCCTTATCATATTTATTGATTGAACAGATATATTTTGGCTTCTCAGGCCATTTTCGATGTTCAGCAGGCAAATTTCACCATGTATAATCCACTACCATAGATAATCCCCCCCAATTGAGCTTCAATTTTGAATGAAAAATGTCTTATCCTGTGTATAAAATTATGTATACAAATATGTATAACAATTATGTTTCCATAGATATTATACATGGAGAAATATGGTATGTGTGTTTTATACCACTTTAGCATTTCAAAATGGCTGAACTGATATTATAAAGTTTTGGGAATTCTGATGACAAAATAATTAAATTAAATAATAAATGTCTTTATAATTATCACATATATATACATGTTTTTCTAGAATACAAAATATCTCTGTCTATCTATATATGTATTGATTAGAAAATGGTATAGTTTGATTTTAAAAAACTTTGTATTTCTGAAACAAAAGTAGATTTCTTACACTGTTTATATATTTCTTCAGGTGTACAATCTGTAAGGAAAGAGCGTTCTCTTTCCTACAAAAAGAGTATGTGAGCAGAAAAGAATAGTGGCTAATATACTGATCGACTCAGCTCATTCAGAGTAATGCGTGCCACACAGACATTACAATACCATTCTCAGCACATTTATACATAGGTATTTCCATATACACAGGAATGCTCTCCAATTCCTTCTTTGCTGCAATCCATACTGGCTTGGCTCACATATCTGTCCGACAGTATAATATATGCGCTTTCCTTCAGTTTTCCCACTTTCCAATTATGTTCCTTATCCATTATTTGGCCTTCATCCCAGAGAGGATAATGATTCCTTCTGTTTCCAGATATGATCTACCATACCAGATTTTTCTACTTCTCCTTTGGATATGGCTTGAGTCTGACTTTCAAGGGACAGCTGATTTCTGCCTTATATTCTTTTCCATATTTGCATAGGATTTTATGAAATCTGCCATCTTTTGCCAAACCTTTCTCCCGTGGTGGACCAACTCTAGTAAGGAGGTTGCAAAGAATGTTTTTTAATTGTTAATTAATTGTTCTGTTTGATTTGTGCTTTTTTGGTTCCTTCTTGATTTCAATGCGTTATCATTTCAAGTTGAAGATGGTTAGAATGTTCATTCTAAACACTCATCCTGCAGTCTGGAGTAAAATCTTTTATCACAACTTTTTTGTTTCTTCTCTAGAATCAGCTTAATCAAAGGACATGATGCTGTCGTCCCCGCTGTAAAAACCAACAATGCTGACAACGTTAATTATGACGTTGGGGCTGATCTTCTCTTCAAGTAAGTTCAAAACAAAGCAAAAACTCAAAAATATATCTCTGGTCCTCTCCAAGATTTAAAAATAAATTTGACATAGAGGTCGTATTGTAATATATCCATCTATGTGACTAGACCAAAAAAGGCTATTGTGGTATAATCAAAGGATACATGGTTGAATGAGTTCAATGCCAGTAATCTAGTCATGTGACTTCAGTACATGTCAGGATTACATGGCATTGGCCATGGGGCCCATATATAGGGAGACCAATAAACTCTAGTGGACAGAGTGAAAATGTTGAAAAATCCAGGCTCAAAGGGAATTCATTTGTCCCTGCCTTTTTTTTGAGGCCCAGCATCTTTAAGTTGCTTGGGTGGGGGTACTGCAACTGCATTGTTAAAATAAGGAAACCTCATCCCTTGTTTGACCTCACATTCTGCCTCTATTCTACATTCACATAAAGCAAGAACTCTCAACCACAACCACAGAAGTGTGTAGTTCTACTCTTAAACAGGAAATACCTGAAATTTCAAAAACCTATTTTATTAGCAAAAATGAACCTCTATTTTAAAAGGTATTTTAATATTTTTAATTTCACTTATAGTTTATGTGAAGATATCCAATGCAATATGTCAAAACTGCAGTTTACTTCTGTCCAAATTCACAGTACTCTGTCCACCTGGTCTTCACTCCTTGGGTACTACAAATCATTCGTTTGAAGTGGGAATCTAATGTACCATTTGTGGCAACCCAAGGTTAGCCACGATTGGTCAATAACCCAGCACTAAAATGCTATGCAAATCAGTCCCAGTGCCATCTACCCTGACTTTCTCCAAACAGCTAATCATCAAGGGAGACACAACTCATATTAACACATAAATTAGTTAACAGCTTATATTTCTGTTAAGTATTCATCTTTTTTGTAACATGTCAACTGGCCAACTGTGATAGATTTCTACAAATATTTTTGAGCAGAAGGGGATTTTTGGAAGCCCACAGAAAGTCAGCCATGTAATAGACTGATACAAATGTCTGAATCTGAATAAAGTTGTATTTATACCAGGGGTGATTAATAGGTTTGTGGCCAATGGTGCAAGTACATAAGTTAAACAGTTGGAATTAAATTCACATACTGTTCAATTCTTTGAATGATTACACAGAAAATTTGATGTTCATAACAAAAGGACTGGTGGTGTGATCAAAGGATACAGGGTTGAATGAGTTCAATGCCTGTAATCTAGTCATGTGACTTCAGTACATGTCAGGACTACATGGCATTGACCATGGGGCCCATATGTAGGGTGACCAATAAACTCTAGTGGACAGAGTGAGAGTGTTGAAAAATCCACGCTTGAAGGGAATTCTGTTTTATTTTTTCTGTTCTAGAAATTCAAAAATGAGAGTTAGCAATTGTTGAGAAAATAGACAATATCACCCATTGTGCTGTCATTCGCTACCTCGGTATCAAGGGCTGTGGGAAGGGGCATCCTTCTTTAGAGTCTCCACCATGTCCTTGTAGATCTCCTTCGGTGATAAGCCTTTGATACTGAGTTAGTGGATGACTGCACAATGGGTGATATTGTCTATTTTCTCAACAATTGCTGACTCTCAAGTTTCAAGTTTCTGGAGACAGAAAAATAAAACAGCAATGAACTTCAAATGTTCTGTGTAATCATTGAAAGAGTTGAACTGTATGTGAATTTAGTTGGAACTGTGTACTTTAGGCCACAAACTTATCAATCACCTCTCTTACTCTGTGAGTATTGAAGCTTTTACAAGCTAATGAGCGAACTAACTGTTAATATGATGCAGTATTTCTTATAATGTGCCAACCATGAAATTCCCTCTCTGTTGAATAGTAGAATGCTAATCTCATGAGCCATTGATTTTAAGTTCATTCCTTGCTCAAATGCACCACTAGTCAGTCACATTAACAACATGACTGCTACAGCACCTCTGTAATTGATTTGAATTGATAAAATATTTCTATGCTCAATATGGCAGTACTTTGTATCCCAGCCACACATTAATGAAATATTTCAATGCAAAAACAATCTGCCACTTTTTAATACTACTAGTTCTCAAATGTTAATGAAACATGTGGTAGGGAATGGCAAGGAGTTTGTTTATGTTTCAGAACTAGTAGTATTAAGAAGTGGCAGGGAGTAGAAGGGATAAAAAGTACTGCCCTGCTCAATATATTCCATAGTACATATTTCTTTCAAGAGTTGTTCAAACTATTGATCTTGATCTTTTTGTAACTTTTGTTGTTACCACATTTTGTTTTATCCATTCTATGGCCTTCGTCAGATATAACAAAAGGTGATGGGAAGAGCTCATTTTTTTCTTTCTTTTTTCTTCTTCTTTGGTTATTGCCAAAATCTCAAAATTACAGAAAATATCTGTACATATGTTTTTTTCCTATATTTCAATGTATATTTTCCATCTGCAGATACCAGAAAGTATGGAAAGATGTTCAAACTGCTAATGAAGACAATGCCAAAAAAGCTGAGGTACATATTACTGTTATTCATACTCTGTATTTTTTAATGTAAGAACAATTTCATGCTTGACTCTTAAATTCATAAAATGTATCAAGGGAAATAACTCCAGGTTGAAATTATCCCCCTTTGACCATTAGGTGAATTTTTTTCTATCCAATTCACAGAAGAGTTCCATTATTTTTAATTCTATTCATTGAAGGGTTCAATACAAGCGGTTGCATGAATTTAAGAGTTAAAGATATCTTCATCTGATTAATTGGCTGGAAACTAACTTTTGCTCACCATGTGAGTAGATGAAAGGAAACTTTTGGACTATTGTCCCTTTGCTGATATATCATCCCTAGGTCAAGGTTGACCTTCGTTTTATTTTTCATTTGACAATCCTATTTTTAGAGGACATGACTGTTAACTGCAAAGTGGAGAAGTTAGAATTTTTCAGCAAGTCAGTTTTACAGTTGTGGTCAAGAGATTTTTCTTGGCTGTCTGTAGTGTTGTATAGATAGAGATCAATTTTTATCAAGATTATTTTAGGAAAATAATAAGGAAAATATTTATACTTCATCTAATATTTTAAGATTAGAAATTTAAAAAAAATAATGATGGTAAAGTAATGATTGTAACACTAAAAATGTTTAAAAACAACCATTACGCTTTAAATAGCATAATAGAATGTTTGCAATTGTCTAAAAATTCAGGTAATTTTGAGGGGTGAATTAACAATCATCATTATATATAATAAATGTGTCTGTGATACTTCTAGTATCAGTAGCAGCCATCAGCCAATCTTCATTCCTACCCTCTTATTAAACTACCTGACTTTCTTTTCTTCCCTCTCTCTTCCTACCCTCTTAGTAAACTTCCTACCTTTTCTTCCCTCTCCCTTCCTACCATGTCCAGTCACACTTCTAGTATCAGTAGCAGCCATCATCCGATCTTCATTCCTACCCTCTTATTAAACTTCCTAACTTTCTTTTCTTCCCTCTCTCTTCCTATCCACTTATTAAACTTCCTACCTTTTCTTCCCTCTCCCTTCCTACCATGTCCAGTCACACTTATAGTATCTGTAGCAGCCATCAGCCGATCTCCATTCCTACCCTCTTATTAAACTTCCTAACTTTCTTTTCTTCCCTCTCTCTTCCTACCCTCTTATTAAACAACCTGACTTTATTTTCTTCCCTCTCTCTTCCTACCCTCTTATGAAACTTTCTAACTTTATTTTCTCCCCTTTCCCTTTCCTACTCTCTTATTAAACTACTTTTCTTCCCTTCCTACCTTCTTATTAAACTTCCTACCTTTTCTTCCCTCTCCCTTCCTATCATGTCTGTCACACTTATAGTATTAGTAGCAGCCATCAGCCGAGCCTGTTGTTGTACACTTATGTGACAGCTTATGGACTAGTATTTATAAAAATACCTTGTATGAATTAGACGAGACTTTTTCACTTGGACAGATCTGTTTTCTGATCTCAAAAACTTGTCTGTTCGGTGGTTATTACTAATATCTAATTTAAAAATATATCCTGTTGTATGAGAAAATACATTCAATTAAATATATAAACAAAAACCTTCCTTTTTTTTTCATATGTTTACACTTTTGGAACATAAGTGTCATAATCAGTTCTACATCAACGGTCACTGAAAAACAAAAC
>VCCN01003999.1:2153723-2170522 GCA_006491835.1 Architeuthis dux | reverse complement strand
TATTTATTATGGGATTCGCTACAGATTGACAGTCTATTTCATGCTGTTTACAACTTACCAAGCGAATGGAGTCAAACTAAACGATCAATTCATTTTATTAAAATATTATTTTTTGCACACGTCACAATTATTTTTGTTTTTTTATTTTTGTTATTTTTGACTTTCATCTTCCATCTCTTTATATTTGTTTTTGATCTATCCTTTAGCCAGCATTTATTAATTTTAGCATTTGAATTAGTATTCGGTTTTTATTAAAATATTAATTACATTTATTTGTTCAATTACATCTATTAAGTAAACACTAGTAGTTTGTCTGTCTTCAAATCTGTGTTATGCTTGTTTTTTTTATTTATATACTGTTCAGTTTATGCTGCATACATTCGACTTCCGATGCCCGGCCCTGGGGTCCAGGAGCACGCTTGCTTGTATTTAAGATACATATATCTAAACATTTGTATACATTTTGTTGTGTGTTATAAATGTTTTAACCTATATTAATATAGTGATTATTCTCGTTTTTATATATATACATACTAGCATATACCCGTCAAGAATATATATGGATCGGCAATAAGGAGCCAAAAGCGATTTTAATAGGTAATTGTTTTTATTAATTCAAGTATCCTAATTTTAAGTTTTTTGAAAGTCTCAACTTAAGTAAAGTCACCACTGATATCGTGTGGTATGAAAAAAAATCATAGAAATTTTATTTTATTAAAAAGATAAATTATTTCATTATAAAATAAACTTTTTGGTTTGGCTATATTTAAATTTTGACTTTCGTTGTGTGTGTGCTGAGAGCATTTGCATTTGGCCATTTTTGCGAGTTTTGGGCCAGAAACGTCTCCAAAAATCTAGCAACTGCTTTCCCCTTCCAACCGATTCCTCATTGTGTAGACTACTTCAAAAGAAGCCGAAAGGAAAGACACATTTTGTCTATAGACTTTGATCAGTATTCTTCGTTGCTATGGAAAGAGCACATCTCATTTTTTATTATCCACCCTTTAATTCTTTTATTAGCTGTACAATTTAATTTAATGTGGACCAATCCATTATGTAGTGTAGGATATGTCAGGTAGCGGACACAACAGGCAACCAAACATCATACAACCATACAAATGTACTAATTTACATATTTGGCTTTACATATATGTATATATGCAATGCATTGTTTATAGGAATTACTCGATCTGAACAAACTATCACGGCTGAAATATACTGCATGCAGCCACAAGTGTGGCTGACGTAAATGCCTTAGAGCGACCACAATTGCACAAAATCCATCTGTATTACACAATAATCCCAGAGCAAACATTGCACAGATGATTCGTGGAAAACTGTTGATGTTGGGTTGAGCAGTTCTTCCTTCTTTTATTCCGCACACACATATGTGTATAAGAAAAGAAGTAGAAGATCTGTAAGGGATTTCATAAAAGCTATTTTCGTTAAGTGATATTCTGTTCTAGATTTATCGGCATGAATCCTGAGTTGTCATTTGTGCATTTATATGAGCTTGTGTATGAAAAAAAGGAAAGGGAAGAGAGAGAAACAACTTTTTAATAGCTCTGAGAAAATCCAGGGCCTGAACCTCAATCTAGAAGTGTCAGTGGTTCTCTCGGAAATCCTCGTCTGATGGGGTGGGAGGTAAATAGAAGAGGGGCCATAATGAGACAAAACAAACAGGACAAGTCGAAAATTAATAGTAAAAGGCAAAGGAAGAGGCGGAAGAACGGGAAAAATGGCCAAGCAAGTTAGACAGTTAAGCAGGCTGAAAAAGAAAGTTTATATATATATAGTTATAGTTTATATTTCTATTTCCTATATAATCACTGTTGTTTCAGTTGCTAACATCATTGCCTCTCCTCTCCCTTTTTCTCCCAGGGGTGTGACTCGGACCTGGGCTCCAATCTGCACAGGCTGCTATACTATCGGGTTACTATTCTGAGGGGGCAACATACCTCTACAGCCAGCTCGCACATCTGAGTTTCTCGTATATGTGCTTAAGGTTGCACAGGCAGCTGTATCGTCGTGATACTCCTTCAAAGGGACGGTATAACTCTACACCCAGCTCGAGCATCTACCAACTACCGAGTGTCCTGTGGTTTAACTACTTAGGTCAGCTATACTGTCGGAATACTCCCACAAAGTGGAGGCAGACCCCCATAGCTAGCGCGGGCATCTGCCAAGAGAAAGAAACTCCTGTCAAACCTACGACCTTTCGTGTCACCTCGGTGGACCATAGTATGCAAACCCTCAGTTTAAAGGGTGGGGTTGGCCTTGCGCACTTCGCACTTCACATTAAAACTTCATCGCGCAGGCTGCAGGGCTATTCCACGTACAGGCCCCGCTGTCTAAGGTCCTATAGTCGTGGAAAACCCTCCCCAAAATCTTCGTTTGCGAAGCCATTTACTCATTCATTCATTTATATATATATGTGATAATTATAAAGATATTTATTAGTTGAGAACCTATATTTGCCCGGCTACTAAAAGTGCGGCATAAATCGTAAATCTGAATAAAGAAACGAGCTCCGTGCGGGGATTGAACCCGCATCCACCTTGGAAGCAACCTTATACGCAGGTTCTGCTCTACCGATTGAGCTAACGAAACTCTCATGGATGGCAGGAGTCTTTTAATCCTATACTTTGCTGGCTTCTCAATTCTCACGTCCGTATTTTAGGCACAAATATAATGTGGCTCTCTATGTCAACAGCATGAAATCAATATATATATGTACAATTTGCTACAGAAGTTCAAGGACTTTGAACAGTGCGCGCAGTGGCAACAGAAATAGAGGACAATTCTGTTACACTAAAGTATTTCCAAATGAGTGGTCATCTGATCAATCTTTGAACAACTGGTGTGTATGGGTATTGAGATTGCATAGACAAGGAATTTGTTTGAACCACCTGCAGCCCACCATAAAAAATGGTGGATTTTCGGTTATGGTGAATGTAGCAATTTTGAGCACTGGAATGTTCCAAATTGGTACCCACACCATAACCGAAAGTTGAAAAAGATTCATTTTAAATCAACATATGTTTATTTTTTATTTTTTTTTATTTATTGCAATATGAATATTTTGAGACAATAAACATGGAGATTCATAAGTAAAAAAAACCAAATAAAAATATTCTTCCGACAAAAAAAGGTTTTCGGCGAAGAGCCCAGTCGGCGAAACATCATTTCGGCAAAAAGGTTTTCGGCGAAGCGTCTGCATGACGAAACGGCTGTTGGCTAACTTGTTTTCGGCAAAACGTCATTCGGAAAAAGGTCCGAGAGCCGTATATAAGTAGTGGTGGCCAAAAGTTCGGTGAACGTAAGACGTGAGATGGCTTCCCCAAAGAGAGAAAGAATTGATATAAAATGAGTGGAGGGGTAATTGGAATTTCGAGAGATGTATGAAATGTCCAACAAGACACGTGAAACGCTGGGTTACTTCCGCTGGGGGGGGGGGCATTTCCCCATCGATCATGTCTTCTCCCCGGGCGCGAGGGTGTTTTAAAGTTGGAAACTTATAGTCAATAAAAAATAATGATGCAGTACAATTGTTTTATGTAACCCCAACTTGATCTTGATGTTCCCATATAAAAGACTGTATTCGCTGGTGCTCACTCCATCGTGTCATCCCGGAGTCAGGACATGCATCTCCGTCAACGGTCAAGTGCACCATCTGATATCTGGATCATACAGTTGCTTACACTACAAATGGCGGATGGAATGCCTATCGTGTGACAGGGTTGCTACAAATATATATTCCGAATGTGCCCCCCACCCCGGAAATATATGATTTTGCCCCCATCTGGAAAAGTGGCAGCGGACGCCCATGCTTGACAGATGAACAAATGAACAGATTGATCAATTTGTTCAAATTCTCCGAACTTTTGGAGAGCACCCACCAAACTGACAGGATTTTCCTTTGCGCGTGTCACAACCATGCGGACATCTTGGCATGTATCACAAAAAAGTGCATTGTGTGTAAAGATATGTGTATCTGTAAAATAATTAGAAGTGTGTGCGTATGAGTGTGTATGTGGGAGCGGGATGTAGTGACAATAATTATTATTTAAGCTAGCTTGTATCCATGCGCGTGTGAGGTTAAACGAAGGTCTGGCAACATTATTTTTCGGACTCACCAAACCGGCTTTTGAAGAAGTTCTCTTTGTCAACCGAAGCGAATATCCTAAATTGAAACAAAAATAATTTGAAAAGAAAAATCCCAAAGAAACACATATTCCGATTAATGAATACATTGTAAGCGAACAGCTTGTATCTCGTCTTTAACTCTCAGCCCTTCCCTCTTTTCTCTCTCTTTTAACGCGTTTCTCTTTCCTTCCATTTTGTTAGTCTATTTTTATCCCTTATTTTTATTCCCTGTCTCTGTCTCTGTTTCTGTCTCTCTCGCCCCCTCTCTCTCTCACACACACACACATCACACATACTTTTCTCTTTCTTTCTTTTCCACTCCTCCACCTCTCACAGTTTTGTGCACGCCCATTTGCAAACTATATAAAGGAAACAAAACGACTTCCTTTGCAGTTTCATCTCAGAATCTCGTAGCCCGATTCAAGGTAGGTATCCAAATTTGACTAGTGCATATTTTATTTCGTTTGAAGAAATTTCAATGTATTTGTGAATGTACAGAAATATTATTTAAACATTCGTTAATAATCATTATGGTAATTTTTTGAAAATGCGAGGCACATTATTTTAGGCAGGGCCTATGAGAGGGATATAACCTGGCCAAAAAAAGAAAAAGAAAAAAAGAAAAGTACCATAAACAATTACTAGTGGAGAAGGGAAGGGGGACCGAAAAAACTGTACCTCCTGATAAAATTTCTCTCAAGGTCCAGATTTTGGGATACATTGTTATAGGTCTGGGAACACTGGATACATGATTTTATATACAGTGGATTCCGTTTAAGTGGTACACATGGAGACCACACATGTTGTGTCACTTATAAGCGGTTGTTCCATTTAAACGGATTTGCAAGATAATGGTAATAATAATATATGTATATAATTATATTTGTTTCTATTCTTACACAAGTGTTCCTACTAGGCGGTTATTATTTGTAACCGATGTTCCATTTAACCGGAATTCACTGTATTTTACACGCTTACACACACATACAGACACATACAGACACATACTACACTTTAAAAAAATAGCACAATAACGTAATTTGATTATCTATCGATCTATCAATGCCCATATCTTTGTATCCATCTATTTACCAATATCAGTATGTGCATATCTATCTATTTATCTGTTGTTACGCCTATCCTTTGATTTTTTAATGCAATTTTAATTCACAATACAACCAAAACTTTTCGATTTTTTCTTTCCTTTTTATTTTTCATTCATTTTCAATCTTCCAAACGGAATTCTTAGTTGTCTTAGTATATCAGTTTTTGATTAACTATATAACATTCTGCACTTTTTAAAAACTTTTTTTGTTCCTGTGTAATAGTAATAAGTGTTATTTTCTGATTGATTATTTCTAAAAAGTATAGAAAATGTCAATTATTCCATTCAAACGTTGCATTTATGACCCGGACAGTGATAATTTGAAAGTTACTTATTTCAAACTGGTGGATTTTCACATCTTTAATCACATGAAGTAGGACAAAACAATTACATATGAATATCAATATCCTGGTCATAAAAGCAAAGTTTGAAGGGAATAATAACCAATTTCTATACTTTTTGCACATAAGAAATCAGAAAATAATACTTGTTAACCACGAACAAAAGAACAAGTTTTTAAAGATTGCATTAAAATCTATTAAACAACATTTTGCTTCTCACCACCCGACCTTTTCTCCCTCCCATTTTTTCTCACTGTCTTAATTGTACTTTCTTTCATGCACACCTGTTATATCTTTATGACGTTCAGAAGTTCAGTAAAATAAGAAACAGTATATATACAGCGCCTGTCATAAGTATTTGAACAAACAGAAATTTTGTTTGTATGGCTTGGTTTTTATTGCAATCACCACAACAATATTTAGCCACATTTTGTGGTTCTAAATGATACATTTCAGAAATTTTTAAAAAGAAAATTGAATGAAATTATTAAATGAATTAAACCAGTATTGTTTTTCTATCCTGCTAAAATTTTGCTAAGAATCATTCATTGAGATTGAAAAAGCTAACTAAAATTGTTATTTGGAAGAGTTTCCAAACTAGTTAGTTAAATAATTTTAAACTCGACCAATACATATATGGAAAGAATTCAATCATAGGCAAGGACACACAGTTTGTGCTTGTTCAAATACTTATGAACATTTTTATATGGTTTTGGTTTATATATGTGTGTGTGTTACATTGATATAAATAGTTATTTTGCTAATATATATGTATGATATATTGATACAAAATAGTTATTTGGTTTATATATATATACTAGCTGCGGTACCCGGCGTTGCCCGGGAAAGAAAACTTCGAATATAAGAACACATGAAATCAAATGATATTCTATAGAGTTTCATTTGTAATAATGTTCAGGTAGAGTTTCGCGTTTTTGAAAATTGATTTCGAATGGTCGTACTACGGACGGAAAGTAAGGGTTCAGCCCAGCATTATAGCTATATCCTTAATAGAACCACAATCCCACCGCAAACGTAAACAAAAATGACACTTTTCCAAACGTAACGGAAGTTTGATTGAAAGCAGCAGAAATATAATCGGGAAAAATTATTTATACGTTTTTTTGGCTTTCACGGTTGAAACACATTTTAACCTAAGAAAACAACTAAATAAAATAAGCTGATGGTAAATAGTAGTCAAAAATGAATAATAATGGTTTACAATATTTCATCTTCAAAAAATAAATAATAAAATACAAGCAGCCCTCCAATTTCGTGGGGGTTCAGGGCACAGACCCCTTACGAAATTGCAATATAGCAAATAACTGCAGACCCCCCGCTAAAGCTGACATTTTTTTTAGTAGTCCGTGGTTTTTCACAGCAGTCCGAAAATTAAAAGAAAATCCCCTTTAACTATTGATGACAAAATCGCGAATAAACAACTCCGCGAAATAGAAACCAGACTGTAATTACATTCAATTTTATTTTTTACAAAAGACCTGATTTAATCGGCTGGTACGTTTGAAAAAGGGAAAGGAAGGGGTGATAGAATCTGCCCACGGCTTTGGTTGTAACGTTTGAAAAGGGTAAGGGAAGGGCTCATAGAATTTGACAACTGCTGTCTTACTACAACCTACACTGCTGATTCCATGAATATGTGAGGAAAAACCGCCGAAAAGTTGTAAAAAAAATTATTGTAAGGAATGTTTGTACCATTTGTGAGAGGAATGATTTACGAAAATCCTGGTATAAAAATTATTTGTGTCTGATGTTTACAACCGTAGATTGGCTAGAGAATGACCCCTGGTGACCTCGAATGACCTCCGAGCTTAGCCTATGTGAGAAGTCGATTTTTATTGATTCTCATGACCAATATTAGTTAATGGGCCTTGTAGTTTTAGCGTGAAAGAGGCACGGACAAATAAACAAAGGGCCCAAATATTAATATAGATATGTGTGTTATATTGATATGAATTAGTCACTTGGTTTATATCTACAAAATATACTTATAAGTAATTTTGCAAGTTATTGATAATGAGTTTGATCTTCACTGGGTGCACCACAAAAGAAAGAAAAACAACAACAGAACCTCCCCCCCCCCCAAAAAAAAACAAAAAAAACCGGGTGACTAGCATATTGCAATCTTTAGTAAGTTAGTTTTGATGGCCATGTTTAGTGAGTTTGATCTTCACTGGGTGGCCCATTATTGTGACCGTATGTCAAACTAAGCGAAGATTTGTAAATAAAAGATAAAAAATATTGTTAAATTCTATGAATGATGATTTTATCATTTATTTCACAGGCTTCGAGATGATGGCCGTGCACGTCCCCCTCGCGTCTCTGACCACCTTCGTTGTGGGTAAGTAAAACATATTTATTTACAGTTTAATTTACAGTTTAATTAGCGAATTTTGTTAAAAAGAAATTGTTTTTTGAATAGTAAGATAAAGGATGATATAACAACAAAAAACGGTAAATATTTAATCAAAATATGTCCAATTTTCCAACAATTTTCTAATGCCATCTCTATAAAAACCTTTAGGTTTAGTGGTCACAAATTCTGTAGAAGCACGAATTATGGTTTCCCTATTACTGATATGAAGTTCAAAATGCTTGAAAAGTTGATAATCTGTAGGAGAAGTGCCAGGTGAAGATCGAGGATGCTGTAAGACTTCATATCCCAATTCTCTAAGCTTAGATATAGTCAGCGGACAGTCTATCAATATCATGGATCATTTCATTCAGTTCATGTGACGCCCATTTCCCCAACTTTTTAACTTTCCCCATTGCCTTGAGATGACGTGATATGGTCGCTATTGAAGTCCTAAGGTCTCCAGAAAGTGCTCGAACCGTTGTTCGTTGGTCGTTAGACACTGTTGTCGATAATTCTTCATAATCAAGAACAGGATTGGGTCTCCGTCGAAGTTTATTATTGGTATCCATATTTCCTAAAGACCTAAACCTATTGAACCAACAATGAACAGTTCGCATTGTAGTAGTGTTCACTTCAAATGCTTTGTTGACATTATCAGCTGCTTGTGCAGCATTATGTCCTAATTTGAAATCATACTTGAAAATTAGTCTAATTTCTTGGATTTGGGGTTTTGCTTTAAAAAAAACCCGGATTATATCTCTATTTACATTGAATCTGCAATAAATGCAATTACATTAGTAAATCTTCCACTTTTAGCATTAATCTCTATGATGTAAAAATAACGACATTTCTAATATTTTAAAATTTCAAATGAAAAAAGAAACATTATTAATGTCCTAAGATTTTCCACGGAAGCAAAACCCGCCGTGAAACAGAGATTTGTGATCGACTGACACACACTTGAATTATACCCCACCTTTAACAGAACCATGTCATTGTGTGCGTACATCACACAATATATGTTCCAGAGAAAAACAAGAACCATAAGTTCAGCGATGTGTCCACCATCCTTGATAGTAGTAGTGGGTGGAGAAGGAGGAAGAGCAAGAGGAAGATGAGGATAGTTCACCGGAAGGTCTGGACCAAGTTTCATATCAATCCAACATGATACGGCTGGTAAAATTGATATTTAGCATTACTAGTTGTGGTAGCAGGGCGAGAGGGAGGAATAGGTAGAGGAGGAAGAGAAAGATGAGGATGTTTGACCCGAAGATCTGGACCAAGTTTCATATCAATCCAACACGATACGGCTGAGAAAAACACATCTAAAAATAGAAGAAAGAGACACAATTAGGACAGATGGAAAGATAAAATGGCAAGGGAAGCGTAGGCCAAGAAACCTTTTTCGCTAATGAAAATTAATACAAAGCATCCGCAAAAATGTATACTTTACCGGACATTTTAAACACTTGAAATGATACATTACTTAAGCCATGCCTTTTAATTGTAATCATTGTTGTAAAATTGTCTTTTTGTCTCCGGCGTTTTCAAACATCGGACACTATGATTTACTATTGATTAAAAATATGGTTTCGTCCATGTTTTAAAAGTGGGTAACTTCTATAATTTAAAATTGAATACCTCCTTTATTTTTTAAAGATATTTCAATGAAATTGTAGATGAAGGTTGGGGGAGGTATGAAGACTTTGGTGTAGTGAGTTATGGGCGATCTGATTGTTTGTTTATGTTTTATAAACAAAAAAACAAGTATTTTGTTTAAAAAAACATGTGTTTGGTTCCTATTGGAAAGAACTTTCAATTCTTGACGATTCTTTCTGAAATTTAGTTAAAATGTTGGGGAAATTAAAATTAAAAAATGGTGAGTCATGTCCGATCCGATTGTTTATTTACATGTAATTTATATGTAATTTAAAATTGTATAACTTCTTTAATTTAAAATTGGATAACTCCTTTATTTGTAAAGATATTTCAATGAAATTGTATATGAAGGTTGGGGGAGGTTTGAAGAGTTTGGTGTAGTGAATTATGGGCGATCCGATTGTTTGTTCTTCTTACATGCAACTAATTAGTGTAACACAATTTGAAGTATTTTAAAATTCAAATATAAAATTGGAAATTTAAAAACATTTTAACATACGAACTTAAACAAAACCCTTCCAGTTTGCATATACAATTTAATTAAAATGTTTGTTTTCTAAGCAATAAAAATGTTTTGGGCTATTCATGGAATAATGTTTAGTGGAAGGTAGGTTTTGATTAGTTTTAAAAAAAAGAGATTCAGAGAAAACTTGAGACAATCGGATCAGTCAAGTAGCAAAAGGTTCGTAGGAGTTATTCCCCTTGAGTGTTAATCACTTTACATAATGAATACTGCGAACGGGCCATATACACGCCTAGAAGTGCACAAGAAAGAGATAATTCAGCAATGCATATCTGTTGACTCCAGTTAAAGGTTACCTTATATCATACACAGGGGGAAAACCTCACTTTTAAAAAAATCAGACACGGCATGTTATAAACGTTTCGGATCCAGAGATGATATTTAGGATGTTCAAGGATCACAACCTGGGTGCACAACCTGATCAACTAGCTACTAGAAATATATAAAGTGGGTCCAAACAACGCAACACATACTGTGAAATAGTGCTTTTGGCGCCAGTTCAAATTTAACTAATACCAGCACCATAACAAAAGTTAGAGTTGCTAAAATTATCCCAAGACATACATGGTATAGGGTAAGAAGCCCCACTCCTGTACCCCCCCCCGACTTCTAGATGGAGCCACTTTTCATTTCAGCTCTTTTCTTAGCATGTGCCTGTACTATGGTGCAACGCGCTTCATAGATCTACCAAAGCTGTGTGTAAGAACAGCTCAGTATGCATACTTGCCTATCCATGAAATGGTTGTGGCACTGGGACCTTCACATTGTCGTGCGGTGCCCTTCGTCCGCAGTTTGGGTGGTAGAGATGCCACTAGTTATCCATATTTCACTGGCAAGAAGGTATGGTTCAAGAGCAGTATGAGTCTGGACATACCTGCATTTGAAGAGTTTGGTGAGAATGATGCCATAACAGATGACCTCCTCAACCAGGCGCGAGACCTCACCATAGCTGTGTACACAACCACAGATGACCACTTTTAGGATTCTGAACTGGACAAACTGAGAGCATAAAAGTTCCCGAACAACAGATCAACCCTCTTAAAGCTACTACCCCCAACAGAGAGCGCATTTCTCCTGTACCTGAAAAGGGCTGCTCTAGAAACTACAATTGACAAGAATTCACACATCGCCAAGCCAGAAATTCCCTCATGTACAGAATTTGGATGGTCTCTGGATGATGGAAATTGCTGTTTCTGACCTGTGTCGATGAAGACAATCTCATGTGGATGTGTCAAAGGCCGCCATAACTGTTCCTGTGAGAAGAAGGCAGTTCCATGCTACATAGGTTGCCGTTGCCAGTGACTGGCAACAATATACAGTAGGATAAAGTACAGTGCAACACATGAGAGCAGTGTCAGCAGATGACTAGAAATTGTGTTTACATCAGCTGCCATGCCACTACGATGGATACCAAAATGTGTTGGAACATTGGACATTCATATTCAATGTAGATTACGTGTTTAGAGTGACAATCCCATTTTCCTATATCTGGCCAAGTGGAGGATTATTTTGTGTTCACCTTCTGTTGATTCTGTGTCATATTTGCTGATGGGAAATGTTAATCAGTAGTTAATAACCAAGAAGATCAGTGTCAGACCTAGTATTGAAGTAAAATAAGTCTGTAGAGTTCCAGTAGTTAGTTGAATCAGGTTGTGCACCCAAGTTATGATCCTAAAGGGCCCTAGACATCATTTCTATATAACATTCCATGTCTGTAAAATCCCGTTTTCCCTGTGGGTATCGTGTCTTTAATCTTGACATAAAGAAACAAGTATTTGCCTGTATTACTGTTACTATTACTATTACTTGTCTGTGTTACTATTAAACCGGATTCGAAGAAGGCCCAGCTGGTAGAAAGATATTGTCGGATAACAGGAAAACTGATTCATCATTACTTGCCAACATCAGCAAACTTAAGTACCTGTGAGGAAACAGTGCTAAACAAAGGTCCCAACTTCGCAACAACCATCAAGTGAGTTTCATACTTAAATGAGATATCCCCAACTGAGGAGGCAGCCTTGAAAATCCCTCAGATACGGGCTGACGAGTTGAGATGGAAAGTGAGACAGGCGCTGGAGAAAGCCAAGCCTCCCAAACCGAACACCACAAGAGAGGAAAGAATGGCTATCAAAACCCTGAAGAGTGATACAAGTATCATCATACTGCCAGCAAACAAAGCAACGCAACGGTGGTGATGGACAAGTTCAAATACTCAGAAACATTGTTAAGCCTAGTTGGAGACGGTAGCTACTGTAGGTTAAAGAAAGATTTGACCCTGAAAACCTAGAGGAACCTGTCACAGATCTTGAACAAGAACAAGGACCACTTCACGTTGAATGAATACAGATAGTTGAATCAACGTTACAGTAGGCTACCACATATGTACGGACTCCATAAATTCACGAAGACCGCATTCCACTTATAGTTTGGGCATTTTACTAAATGAGGGTCAACCCACACAAATTGCAACAAAAAAACTCAGCGGATGTTGTGTCCTCAATATGAATGAGAGAAAAAAGGTCTACAGAATGGAAAATCCTGAAATTCAAAATGGCCGCCATCCACCCTAGTGACAATAATCTATCTCGAGAACCGGATACAGTATTAAGTTGAAATTCAGCAAGTGTATTTCCCAGGACCTAAGGAAGTGCAGTGCCGAGTTTGAAGTTGTTTGGATGAGCGGTTCTCGGGAAGGCTGCAATTAATCGGCAGAGGAAACAGTCCAATGTGACGTCCCTTACAAATCACTATCCAAATGAAAATTCGCTCATAGTCCGGTTCCGATTTGGGATAGACTATGCAGGTCAAGGCATTTTAGAGTAGAATTTGTCATGCAGCTGAATTTTGAATTTCAGGATTTTCCCTTCATACAATTTTTGTAGACTTTTCTCTCATTCAGAACATATTGAGGACACACACTCCGCTGAGTTTATTTTTGTTGCAATTTGTGTAGGGTCAAGTTACATTTTTAAAGGACTATTAGGCCTATTGTCAGTTGTCGGGGATCAGTATGTCACCTGTTGAGCAGATTCCTTGTAGATATAGTCAACCCGCTGACAGGTAATTCTCTGTCCTATGTAAATAATTCTGCCCAATTTGTGGAAATAATTAAAGACAGACCCATTCATTTCAACCGGATAGTGAGTTTGGACGTTGTGAGCTTGTTAACCAAGGTTCCCGCAGATGAGGCTCTAACTTTGGTTCGAGATTAACTGAAATCGAAACCTTTTCTTGAGGAACGTACCAGTATCCCAATAGATAACCGTATGCAGCTGTTCACGTTATGTGTACAAACAACATACTTCCAATTGACTTCTGACATATATCAGCAGGAAGAAGGCTTAGATACGGGTTCGCCATTATCTCCAGTGATGGAAAACATATACATGGAATACTTCGAGTAAATGGCTTTAAGAACGACACCACTGAAGCCAACCATGTGGCTAACATATGCAGATGACACCTTTATACTCTGGCCCCACCAGGACTGCTGGACCATGTGAATTCAATAAGACCCCCAATACAGTTCACAATGGCAAAGGAAGCAGACGATACACCGTCTTTCCTGGATGTGCTAATAACTCGGATGGAGTGTGGGTTCAAAACATTCGTATATTGTAAGCCAAATTCACTAGACAGTACCTGAACTTCCATTACCACCATCCATACAGCGTGAAAGAAAAGATCGTCTGCTACCTACAACATGGAGCAAAACTCATAAGTGGCCACCCAGACACATACCACCCATTCAGAATAACAACTACTCTGCAAACATAACATCAGCTTCCACGAGCGCAGATATAAGGGGCGAGGACAATAATCGGGAAACTGTCACGGTTTATCTACCTTACATCAGAGGCATGTCAGAAAAATTCAGAATATCGGCGGTTCATACAACATCAAGACAGTATTCAAAAGCAGTTCCACCCATTGTAGACATCTCTCCCGAACCAAGTCTCTCTAAGGAGAGAACTGTGTGTATTCCATTCCATGCAGTTGTAGCAGTGAATACAAAGGCGAGACCAGCCGCCCTCTAAGAGTTAGGCTGGGTGATTCGGAAAGCCGTAATCTGAGGCAATGAAACCATGCGTGGCTGATCATGTGTTGAGGGTAAAGGTGGTCACAACCCCTGTGGAATGGAAGTCAGAATAATAGATAGAGAACGGGAAAGATAAGGCGATTGAATGAATAGGCACACATGCTAGGCTCTAATAACCTCCTTAGCAAGCCTTGCATAGAAATTAATACCATATGGGGACCTTTAATTAAGAGAGAAATACCTTTCCAGTGGTCAGACTGTGATCGACTTTTAGTATATCATTGAGCACACCTCATACTACAAAGACCGTTGAGAAACGTTTTGTAGCGATTTTTTTCATGAATGCAGCCAACTAATTTGGTAGTCAACTTGGACGCTATCTTGAAATTTATACTTTTCCAGTGGTCAGACTGCGGAAGACTTTTGATATCTTATCATGCACACTCGATACTACAAAAAACCTTTTTGAGAAACCTTTTGTAGCAATTTTTTGGGAAAAGTTGCTTTTCCATAAATGCACCCGATTATGTGATAAATATGAGAAATTACTGCAAATGATGACGTCATAAATTCTGGTCTGTAAATTGTAAAAAGAATTGGCAACATGTTTGTTTTACAATATCCTATACACGTACTTTGCTATTTCTGGCAGATATTGCTTGTAACACGATCTTCATGCTGTAAGACATAAGGCCCCGCACTATATCCTTTAGCATGAACAGCGGAATGAGAGCAATCTACCCTCGTAGATTGAATAACGGGTTCGGTTAGAAATTCACAGAAGGTTACCAACTACGACACCCGAAGAAGGTCGGTGGGTACAACGTCTGAAACGTTGTAACTATAACAACCAAGATGGGGACACTAGTCCAAGTAAAGCAGTGTATGATAATGATAATTCCTCACCTCAGAAATTCAGACAGATAAACAATATTAATAACACGGGTCAAATTCCACTCCTACTTCTATTCCAACTGAAGATGATTACTGCAACTTTTGTATTGTATACATGATAAATAATAAAAATATAACATACATTTTCGTGAATATGTCAGACTTGTCAGTTTAACTCAATCGGTAAGACTTGGTCTTGATTTTGAATCACGGTAGGGAAATGTTAATGTTATATATCGGTTTGGTTTAATGTGACGGTACAGACAAACACAGAGTTTACTCCTCTAAATTAGGTGAGGATTGTTGTTATTCTTCTTGTTACGGTAGAAAAACAAAGTCAACCCCAGCCTCCGACTTGGACTAGAGTTTGAGCTGTATAATTGTTTCCCAATGTTATTTTTGGTGTTAGAGTACGAAATAGATTTGGTTGATTTGATAAACCAAACTCCGATGATTATGTGCGTGTATGTGTTTTGTATGGGGTTGTTATACATACATATACATACATTGTTGGGCCCTGATTGAAACCTGATCCTATATATTATTAATAACCAGTTTTAAGCACCAACATAAGAGCAACTATAGGCAGATGCATATCCACTCAAACTAAATACACAGCAAAACATAAAGTCTGTTTTCCACATACAAACATACGTACACATGTAGTGCCATTGTCCTATTTGTTGCAGCGTCAGAGTTCAGCTTGAGTATTGAATATATTCTGGTTGCTATTATGGTAATCCTGCTGCTTCCTTAATTATATTTGTCAGACTATTACTCCTCTAAACAATAACACGGGAAAATACTCTAAAACAACATTAAAACTAATCAAACAGAGAAGAAATATGGAGATAAAAACTAAAGAGGACAAAAACAAAAAAGTAGAACTTAAATTAATAAATAAAAGAACGAGAAAAGAAAGAAGACAGAAAAACACGAAAAGGATAGTAGAGGCTATCATAATGGGGAAGAGTTTAAAACACACACGATCCGCAGACCACACCAGCAAGCAACAGATGCTTGCAGTAAAGCATAAAAATGGCAAAATTATCAAAAATAGGGACAAATTGACAAAGTTAACTGAAGAATACTATGAAAATTTGTACGTTTCAAAAATAAATATACCACAAACTAATAAACCTATAAATACTAGCGATATCTCAGACATAACAGTAGAGGAAGTAGTATTTGCATTAAGAAACATGAAACTCGGTAAAGCCCCAGCCGAGGATGGCATAACGACAGACCTTCTAGAAGATGCAGCAGAAATCTCGCACAAAGGACTAGCACAGCTATTCACACAATGCATAAAAGAAACAAAAGTTCCCAAAAAACTAGGAATAGTAATCCATGGCAACGACCATGGCAACGACCATGGCAACGACCATGGTAACTACCGCCCTATTACGCTATTACCCAACATATATAAACTATTCACAAAAATACTCACAAACAGATTAACAGGCACTCTAGACGAAAATCAACCACGCGAGTAGGCAGGCTTTAGAAGCGGCTACTCAACAATAGATCACCTACACACAATAAACCAACTAATCGAAACGTCTTTAGAATACAACAAACCACTCTGTTTGGCCTTCGTAGACTATGAGAAAGCCTTTGACTCGGTAGAAAACACTGCAGTCTAAAACTCAATGCGAGAACAAGGTGTTAACGACAATGACATACAAATCATCCAAAACATATACGAAAATGGCACT
>VCCN01003999.1:2134119-2144709 GCA_006491835.1 Architeuthis dux | reverse complement strand
TGATGATAGTGTTAGAGTGACATTTATTATTGTTATGGTAAGAAGCTTATTAATGCCTAGAAAAAACGTTAAATGTTTAGATGCTTTGTAATATCGACCCATTTCTCTTTTATCTGTCATTTCAGGCCCAATACCCCCATTTCCCAGTTTTCCAACGCCACCCTGGCAGCCTCCAATGATTCCCTGGATGCCACCCAAGAATGTATTGCCAGATTTTGGCGTGAGGCCGCCTATGGATGTTGATCCAGAGAACCCAGCAATAGATCCACAGGATCAAGGCATGTTTCCACGAGTTCCAGGCATGGTTGATCCTGGAATGTTTGAACCCGGACAACAACCTTCTGGTTCTATGGGTCTGCCTCCATTTTTGTATCCCCAACAATGTACAGGTTATGAATGTTCATCCACTTCTCCTACTCCACCTTCTATCCCAAACTTCCCGCAAAATCCCCTTCCAAATTTCCCGCAAACTCCTCTTCCAAATTTCCCGCAAAATCCCCTTCCAAATTTCCCGCAAAATCCTCTCCCAAATTTCCCGCAAAATCCTCTTCCAAATTTCCCGCAACCCCCTATACAAAATTTCCCCGAATCTCCTATTCCAAATTTCCCGCAAGCACCCATTCCAAATTTCCCGCAAACCCCTATACAAAATTTCCCCGAATCTCCTATCCCAAATTTCCCGCAATTTCCAAATGAATTCCCCCAGTTCCAGCCCCCCCAACAACCGATGATGCCCAACCCGTACCCCGAGGGACTCGGATTTGGCGAGAACCTCTTCTCTGATGAAGGAATGGGACCTATACTGCCAAACTTCAACAATATCCGCAAGAAAAATACAGACAAAGGTGGGTGAGGCTGTTGATTCTTCGCTGAATTTTAACAATTTATTAACATTATGCATTGCTCAGTTACCTAGTCACCTCCAGTTGAGCATACTAACAGATCCGTTTCCGTTTGGTACGTGTTATCCCTCTCTGCGTGACCTGATGTCTTCGTTGATTTTTTTTTTCAGCCTTTTCTCACCAGTTGGTTATCCCCCGCTTCGCAGGGCCAAATTCACATGCACACATTTTACTCCAAATTATAAATAAAATACTGTAAATATATGGGGAAAAGCAATAGTCTGTCGTCGTTATTTGCTGTGAGGAACGGCCTATTGCAACATAATCATATTATTTTTGCCATTATTTATATAAAAAAAACTAGTTTAATTATGGAACTTTCTTTAAAGGCGAAAGGGCGAAAGGAACAAAGGAATTTTTGACAGACCCTCGGACAAAACAAAAAAACCCAAAACCATATCCCTGAAACACACAGTGTGAAACGAACCTACAGTCAATGGTTTGCGAGATTAGCATATTAACCACTGCGCGCTACAGCAGATTCTCCAACATAAAAAAACTACAATAATGTTTTTTTTAAAGATTTTGTAGATAATATGTTAATTATACACACGCATAAACAGTCGCGCGTGCGCATGAGCGTACACACACACACACACATACACACACACACACATGTCTCTTTCTCTCTTTAATATATATATATATATTCAGAGGAAGTCGTTTATTATAATCGCGGATTATGTTATCAAACGGTTAATGTCGATCCCAAACTCCCAAGCACTTTATTTAAAATGAATAAAACTTTTAAAAAAATAAATTTCATATTAATTTTTTATAATGTAAAGTTGTTTATAATAATCAATTTAATAACATAACAATGAATGTAAATTGTTCCAATTTTTATACCCTTTGCCTAATGTTATCAGCCGTTATTGTTATCTAGATGACTCTGTGCCAAAGTAATCACAATGAGCGCTTCCTGTATATATATAGTAGTTATTTACTAAGGTTGATCTCGTCTGGTACTGAACCACAATAGTGGGGCACCTAGCGAGGGTCAAACTTACTTGGTCTAGGGCATAAACACACAATCCCGAATGCCATAAAACCGAATGTTGAAATCCTTAGAGATCAGAATTCCCAATGGTTGAAATCCCGAAAACCACAATGTGTTGCATAGCAACTGCACCTTCGCATGTGTAACTCCTGGGACATCGTTGCGAGATCCAAGCGACGTACAACGAAAACAAGGGGCGAATTGAATCCGATAGGTTTGAGTTGGGAACGAAAGTCTGCCAAGATGCGATGAGAGAAGGAATGAGCGTAGAAGTGTGTGCATACCTTTTGGTGTTGTTTTCAGTTGCATAATTCTCCACCGGTGAAGTTGTAAACGAAACCTTAATCGCATTCTTGCGCTTGTAAAATAAATCTATCGAGACAGGTGTTGTGTAAACGAAGAATTTTCTTTATTCGGGTTATGTTTTTCCGCTGATAATCGTGGGTGACTTTCTATCTTTCTAAAGAAGAAGAACGTTGAACGAAAACCTCTCAAAATCAATTTCCTTTCAACTTTCGAAATAAACTTAAAAAGTCCTATTATTCCCGTAAGTAAAAGTGTCTTTCTTCTCTACCCCGTCTCCCTCCTTTCCTTTCTTCTCTGCCAGCCATCCTCTTCTCCACTTAGTTACGGTCAATTAGTCACAGCCAAAACATATTTGGCTCGGTGGCACGTCCTAGACCCCGACCGAACGAAAAAAACTCCAACTGTCAAATTTAACATTTCTTAAAACTCTCTAGCCAATTATTTATTCTGGTTGGTCAAACAATGTCATGTGACCAACGTCCACGCGAAATTCGTTTGTTAGATTTAATTAATTCCATGTGCCGATGGCGGCTTTGAAGTCCGAAATATTAGATTTAAGAACGGCAGGGGTCCAGATTTAGTTGAGCAGATCTAGACTAAATGTCTCCTCTTTCTTGATAAGACGCTGACCACTGACATGCGTATACTCACACACACGGATATATCCGTATACATCCTAAAGAGAAACTGCTATTTAGTCAGACTGCATTTTACCGGGGTAAAGTGACAACCAGATCCCTATTTCATAACAAATACCGAAAGGTCAAAATCTCCAAAATATAAAACTATTCAATCAAAAATAACAGTTTAATCAATTTTCATAAAATTTATATGATTAAAAAGAAAAATGATTGGAGAAAAATCTAATATAAAAATATTTTTCTTCCAAAATATAGAAAGGGAGTTATTTTTTTGAAACTTTTTGTTTCCATTTGAAAAAAACGCAACCCAGGTAAGTGTATAACTCTGAAGATAACGTTCCCACATTCGATTGTATAGACGACCAAAAACTTAAAAAACAGTTATATTTCATTGACCATACAAGCTGCTACCACCAGATAATTAACAAGCTCGTATGCTCAAAAACATACCGCTAAGTTTTTTTTATAACCCTTTTTAACTTCCATAGCCGGAAAACCATTTCGACATTGGCTGATGTTAAAGAGGCATATATTTAATTTTAAAAAAATACATCAGGCTTCTATTTTGGTTAATAAACACATTTTAAAACACTATTAAATTATTTGAAAATCTTCAGAAAAATTTCACGTGAATATTTTTTCGATATTTCTAAAGAATTTAATCGATTTAAAAAACATATTTAAAAAATCCTTTTTAAATATTTATGCCAATCCAAAAACCTGCAATATTGTTTATATATAATAGAATCATTTTACATACCGTAAATCTACGATATATTATAACAAATAAAACTAAAAAGTTGCTAAACAAAACAGTACTTTAGTTTATATTACAGTTTTAAATGTTTTCAGACTTAGGCCATTAATTAAACCTCATCGGACTAGATTTAGAAACAAATTAAATTGATTTAAGTTCTTCAGGGATTTATCTTTTTACAATGTCGATTCGGTTTGATATTTATTGATTGATAAAATTAAATTTTTTAATTAAATTTATTAAAATCTACCATATGAAAAAGTGTATTACTGGGATAGATTATAGGCAATTACGCGGAGGTTGTACATTAGAGCTGGCTGACTTCCACGATCATTAAATATATTTTGAAGTCTTGCATCGTGATGAATAGCTGCTTTTTTTTAGGGAATTGCTCTCCTTGGATAATAAGTTCACATTTATCTTCTACGTGGCGCTGGTCTTTTTGAAAATCTTCTATGATTCGCTATACACTGACATGAGCATTCGGTATCAAATTGTCCCATATTCTGTGTCCTGCTTCTAAACCCTCAATACAGTATCATGCAAAGAACGATTAGGGATTTGAACAGAAGAAAACCGTTGTAAGTTGTTCTTCCCTTCGCTAGAGATGTCTATCTCTGTTTTCGGGATTTTGATCTTTAGAGATTTTGCGTTTCGTGGTTATGATCTTTCGGGATTATGGCTTTCGAGATTTCAACCATTAGGAATTTTAATCTTTCGGGATTTCAACGTTCGGAATTATGGCGCCCGGGATTGTGTTTTTCGGGATTATGATTTGCACCGACACTCCTTATACTTACAACCGTCTGCGAGACAAACTTGCTAACTATCACTCTACAACAGGAACGTTTAGAGATTTATTAAGCCTTTTCTGGCACAAGCCGCAGTAGTGGAGTGTTCGGTGAGAATCGAACTGACTGCACTCGTAACTATCCGCGAAACTAGCTTGCTAACCATTAGGAAAACTGATCATTTTAATTTATTTTGGGGGAAAATCACGGCTGATTATAAAATGCATATTCGACACTGTTTAATATTCATGTTTGATCTGGGAAAAGTGCAGCGGAAGCTTCACAATGGGTCGCTGAAGTTTATTATTATTATAATATAATAGATGAAAGCATGTGTCTGGAATTTTGACTCAAGGACAAAGAACGCACAGGAAGACATCAGAACTTGAAAGCTAATGAACTGGAGGAACATTTGAAGGCAGATGCAGCTCAAACAACAAGTGATCTTGCAGACAATTTAGAGATGTCTCAGTCAACTCGTTTGAACACTGAACACTAAACACTGGACATGGACGTCGAATGGTGATATGTAACAAATGCGACGCAGCAAACGACCAACAGAGCTGGGATGCATATTATTCAGACTTGTCATCTTCAGATTACACAGTGCAACTTTTTCTTTCCCTTTTTTTTGTTCCAGAGTAATAAGTTTTATTTTCTGACTGATTATGTCTAAAAAGTATAGAAAATGTCAATTATTCCCTTCAAACTGTGATGATTTGAAATCTACTTATTTCCAATTGGACAAGAGGAGAATTCGCACATTTTTAATCATATAAAGTAAGAAAAACAATTACATATGAATATCACTATCCTGGCCACAAAAACAACGTTTGAAGCCATTTTCAATACTTTTTACACATAAGCAATCAGAAAATAACACTCACTACCCAGGAACAAAAATCGCGTTGCACGGTGTTATCACTTGTTTCGCTCCATGCAACATTCTACTTATTACTTATTATTATGATTTCAAACTTTTCAGGAATACTATTCCAGTCTTTGAACGTGACAAGGACAATGTTGTGAGGTGAGACAAATACGTAAAATGTAGAGAAGAATCTAAATAAAGAGAGAAACGAATAGTGATCTAAAACAAAAACAAAAAAATGACTTTTTGGGGTACCCTTTTATCTCAAACGTATTAAATGTCTGGCTCTTCTTACAGCAACCGAAAATCAGATAGATATACCTGACACTCAGGCCAAAAGTTGTCACGAGTGTGAAGAAATTAGCATCATTCTGGATCTGAGAAGATCGAACGTTACTTTTTGTAAGACTGCACTTACTACCCCCAGACAAAGCTTGAAAAATTTCTTCATCTTGGCTTCTTTTGAAAACAAATGTTTCAAGTAAGTGATAGATAGTCACTGCAATGAATGCACCGTAGAACAGGTAATCGATACTAACAGTCTGGGAATGGACCCCTAACATTTGTAACTTGTGTTTCGTATGTAAAAGCACGGTAAGAACCCCAAGGAAAACATTAGATTCGTGTTCATATTTCCTCGAGACCATACGTAACATGGAAAGGCAAAATCTTATTTTTATCCTATTCGATTGTTATTTTTGACAGATATAGATATGTGCATGTGTGTACAAATACACATATGGTTGTGTATTTTTAAAGTCACCATACATAAATAAAAGATTCGCTAAACAAAATGTTTACATATATCATATTAATATATATTATAAATAAATGAATATTATTCTTACAGTAAGATTATGAAACATTTCAGTCATTTTATGACATTCCTAGTTTCATAATCAGTGAAGTAATGTTTAACAAGCTTGTGATGCTGACCATTACTGCTGTAATGAGTTCGATCCTCACTGGGTACTACCACTACTGTGGCCTTGTGTCAAACAAACGTGTATATACACTGTAAATACTGAAGCAGAATATACTTGCTATTTACTAAGTTTAGCGTTGTTATATATATGTATACACGTAAGTACATCAATAAGTCCACAGCCTAATGATAAAACGCATTTATTTTACACAACAAATATTTATTTTTAAACGTAATCTCCTTCCTTTTTAATGCACTTAACCCAACATTTTCCCATTAATTACATAGATCAAACATTATACAGTGAAAATTTCAGATCAAAATTCAGCAAATAACTGTACCAAGCTACGGACTTATTCATCCACTTACGTATATATTTCTGTCAACTTTCTTACGGTTTTTAGGATTAATAAACTTCATTATTGTAATGTTTCGAGTTTCCCTTGTTTGTAGTAATCGTCATAGCTTATTTGAAGATAATATAGACGGAAGAATCTTTCAAGTTTCCCCCAGTCCGTAGGTTGTTTAAATCATTGTATTGATCTCACAGATACAGAAGATTATTGACGATTTTTTTTGTTCCGTATGGAACCTTATAAAAACAAACAACTCCCGAGAAATAATTTTCAAAATAATAAATAAATAAAATAGAAAAAAAAAACGTAAAGAATCAAAATAGAAAAACTTTATTTGCCTTTCCGTTTTACTTTGGGTCACGGAAATTAACGAAAAGAACCGAACAGATTTTTCAAAAGTTCTACCGGGCTTTTACATAACAACGTTTTTGTGGTTTGGTAGTGGATGACGAAATCTAATATATCAAAAGAAAACAATGTTTAGCAATAACCACAACGGTAGTTGTTGTAGTAGTAATATTAGTAGACATTGTAGTCGTAGTAGTAACAGTAGTACAAGTAGTCGTAGTCTTTTGCCGCAAATTACTTGCATTTCTATGTCGGCTGGCTTGATCTCGCTTGGCCGTCATTTCACTCATTAATGCCTTTCGTCTGCCAATAGAGGGGGAAAGTGCCGATGTCATCAGCCGACTTCCGTTTCCAAACCTTGTAAATTCTACTACTCAAAAGGGAACATTTGCTTGTTTCTTTTTTCGTCGTTTTTTTGTTGTTATTACGACTGCAATCTCGGACAGTTTGCCACAAAGATTATTACAACAAAACTGACAGGTTACTCTCCCTCTAAGCCTGTGGCCCTGTTTGGGACATAGGCAGCCAATAAAGTCTATCCAGGCATCTCGGTCCTGGGCCAATTTCACCAGCTGTTCCCATATATGATCACTTCTATCCACGTCTGCATCCAGGTCACGACGCCAGGTGTTTCTTAGTCTGCCTCTTTCCCTTTTCCCTTATGGATTAAAAAAAAGGTTCATTACTACTTGTAATGCTGGGTGAAGGCTTGCGAAGGGTGTGGCCAATCCATCTCCAGCGTCTTTGCAGGATTTTTTTCTCTGCTGGTTGCTGTCTGGTTCGTTGCCATTGTTCCTTGTTGCTGATTGTATCTGGCCAGCGAATTCAACAGGTTACTAGTTTCGAACATTTTTATCGATACATATTGCTTTATTGTCAAAAGTCCACGAGAGTACCTACCGTTAATGATCGAAGTTTCCGTGGGGAAAAAACGAATGGAAAATCGATAAAATGACTAAAACTAAATTACAATGGAAGTAACAAAAAAAAAACGACCATAAAAGAAACAAGCAAGATTTTCCTTATTGAAAAACAGTAGTAGAATTATTTTTAAGGTTGGAACCGGAAGCCGGCTGATGACGTCACACTTTGCCACTCCATTCTTAACCATCGGCGATTTTGTTTCAAGCGCGCGTCAAATGTAGTTTTTTTTGTTGTTTATCTCTAATTTACTAAATATCTTTTTTCTTTTCTTTTCTCTCTCTCTCTCTCTTTTTTCTTCGTTTTTTTATTATTCGAACAGCTTAACAACAAAGGTCAGGGATTCGCGACTGTGGGGCCAAAAAGGAGAGTATATTTTTTCACTGAACGGATTGCCAGAAACCATCTTTAATTATTGGATAGCATATCTGGTGAATGGAGCACGAGATACAGGTAAGTATGGGATACATATGCACACCTTACTTTTATAAAAACTCCTTTCTAATCATACCATAAAACTGTGTATATATGATAAATACTATAGTTCCGTGGTCCCCAACTCGGTGCCCACGGGCGCTATGGCACCCGCCGACCCTTTTGCGTGTGCCCAAATTATTTTTTTAATACTACAATTAATTTATTTGAATTTTTTAATGTTACAATTACATATTTTAACTCTTTGGGCGCACGACATTTCCCACCAGGTTTCCCCTGTACCCCATATCCCGCTTTTTTAGGCCATGGCAAAGTTGCCGGATTAAAATCTGACTTTGAAGCCAAACAATACATGAAAAAAGAAAGTCCAAAATAAAAGCCAAACATATTTAAATATGGTTCTGATTCTTATGCTGCAAAGTGTATCGCGTGTTGCAGACTATCGGCGTGTTATGCAGTGTCATTGACAGTGCGCCACGCATTGGGAGGACGACAGTGAAGTGACGACAAAGAATAGAAAGAGAGGATAAAGCGAAAGACAACGAAAACGAATAAGAGATAAAGAGAATGATGGTAGGTAGCAGAAAATTAACGGAAGATTAGCAACCAACTGTGGCACAACTTTTCATTGAATGACGCCTCATCGAAAATGGAAGATGCACACACTCATGCACGCAACAAACATGTTGTATGTATGTGCATGTGTGTATATGTGCAAATGTGTGTGTATGTGGCATGTGTGAGTTAGTGTATGTGTGTGCAATAGTGGCATATGTGTGCACATGTGAATGTGAGTATGTGTTATGTGTGTATGTGTGTGTGTAGTATGTTTGTATGTGCGTACGTATATGGCACGTGTGTATGAGGTATATGTGTGCATGTCTGTATCTGCATATGTGTATGATTGTGGCCTGGATGTGTATTCGTATGTGTGTGTGTATTTGCATTTTCGATGATCTAGTAATTAAAATAATAAACACTATTAGAGCAGCGCCTTTGCAACACCGTCTTTTCAAGGCCTTACTAGAAGATACTGAAAATAAACAATCTGACCTTATTTTACATACGGAAATGCGATGGCTTAGTAAAGGCAAAGTTCTGACAAGATCTGTAAGCCTAATTGAAGAGATAAAAATGTTCTCCAATCCAGAAATCAAAACTTTGATCAACTATGCGACTTTTGCTGATTGGCAGATTTGGGGTTTCTCACAGAGATAACAGAAAAATTTAATTCTTTAAACTTGGAGCTTCAGGTGAAACAAATAGCTAGAATGATAGGCTCTATAAATTAATTTAAAGCAAAACTTGTTTTATGGATTTCTCACCTGAAGATGAAGTCTTTCACACATTTCCCAAATATGAAGAAGATGATATGTGACAGTGACTTTAACCCGTCACCATTTGTGATCCACCTTCAATTGCTTCAGGATCAGTTTGAAAAAAGATTTGAATGTTTTACTATCATGGAGCCAAGATCACATTTGTATTAAATCCTTTTACTTGCCACGTAAATGTAACAGATATAGCTACAGTGATTGGCAGACTCATTCAATTAAAAACAGAAGATCTAGAACTAGAGATTTTTGAACTGCAGAATGATATTGTGCTAAAATTATTTGTAATAGATGTGAGCTTTTGGAGTTCGGTTGTAAGAGAACATTTTCCTTTCCTAAAAAGTGCAGCATACAAGATAAAAATCGCTTTTCGGATCCACCTACCTTTGTGAATCACTGTTTTTTACTATGAATATCATAAAATCAAAATACAGATCTCGTCTTACCGATGAGCATCTTGAGGAAGGTTTACGAACAGCAATATCATCCTACTCTCCTAACTATGAGGCATTGGTCAATGAATTTCAGTGCCAAAAATCACATTGACTGTGAGAACTTCAGGGCCAGATTTTATTAACAAAATATATATTTTATCATCTCAGACTGCTATATGCAAGGAATGGTTCTGAGATGCTAAGAAATTCGAAATTTTCCGGAGCTTCGTCCCTGGATCCCACTGGGAGGCTTACAGCGCCCCCAAACACTAGCTACATTTGGCTTGGTTACCTCTTAGCCCCCCCACTCTCCCACACACGTTTTTCTCTGTTACTGCTCTGTTTATGCATTATTTCACATAGGGATTTAAAAAGAAATTTGCATGAAGTTTTTAGTTTTGTTTTTAGTTTATTTGAATTAGTTTTGTTATGTGCATTATGCTCATTTGTTTTACATAGGGACTACATGTTATATCAGCCATAATGTTCATTATTAAGTCAAATCTATAAACTTGCATTGATTTTCTTTCCATAATAACGAATATGACAATTTCTAAAAACTTGCTGTT
>VCCN01003999.1:2118152-2128383 GCA_006491835.1 Architeuthis dux | reverse complement strand
ATCTTTTCACTCTTTAAGGATATCATCCACTCCACCCATTTGCATCTTATTATCTACTAGTTGGTTGTTTATGTAATTATATTTTTATTTTTTATTTTGTATTCTTAATTTTGTATTCTATTTTTCATAAAAAGTAAATATAATTATACCTAAATCTTATTAGACTATTAGACTTTGTTAGGAGGTACCCTTTTGACTGCGTTACCACTATGGTGCTATTCAACCATGGAGGTCACATAGAATAAAAAATTAAGAAAACAAAATAAAAATAATAAAAAAATATATTCACTGTGCTCCTTGATCCACTGTGCTCCGGTTTTCCCTATATAGATATACATGTACGTTTCAGTTCAAAGATGATTGTTCTTACTTAAGCGCTGAAGAATATATAATCATGGTAAGTATAGATTGAGTTCCATGCTTGGTAACATCTCACCAACACTGCATCGTTGTTAAAAGACTTAACTTCGTTCTATACCCAAACCGTGGTATATTTATTGTCATATAGAAAGTAAAGATAATATATCACATATAGTAAAATCTATGGTTGCTACCTTTGTTAATTACTAGTGCTACGTAGCACAGATAGATGCCGCCAGTACTATAACATATGCGTCGCAGAAGATTTATCGACAACGATTCACCGACAACAAGTTACCGACAGCAAATTACCGATATTTATCGAAATGTACAATTTATCGAGATACAATTTACCGAGATATATAATTTATCGAGATCTTTAAAATTACAAAAAGGTTAAGAATTAAAAATCATTTACTGGAATGAAAATATATTAAAGATTTGGCAATCGTTCAGAGGGCGCATGCCGTTTTCAGCTATTTAGGTACTTCCCGAACTTTTGACGAAAAAGCGATACGAGAAAGAAAAAAAGAATTATTTTTATTGTAGAAATATTACGTACGAGAAAGAAAAAAAAAATTGTATAAGAATTATTTTTATTGTAGAAATATTTATTCCATTCGTAAAAAAAATGAATGGAGAATTTTTTATCTAAAAATTATTTGTTTTTCATGTTAAAAAATATCTCGACGAACGCTTTTATTCTTTTGAAAATAAAATTGAATATTCGCGCGCGATTGCTAATAACCTTCCTTTTTAAATAAACATATACCAGACCTGTAACTTAAATTTTAAGTCTTTTAACGTTTTCAGTTTAAATAAAATTGTTGGTTTGTGAAATCTTTTTAAAAACCTTACATCTGAAACTTAAATTGAGTATCTTGCAGTTTAAACAACTGCTTTTCACGTTGTAGTTTACACTTGTTGTGAGTGCATGACAAACACGCATGGAGATTTCAGTTGATAATTATTAAAACACAAATATAGATAATACGAACAAATAAAAAAGTATACAAGTTGAATCGGCTATAAATAAATAAATAATAAATAAATAATTTGCCTCCATTTTAATTTCTGATTTAAAAAAAACAACTAAAAAATTATAAAGGTGAATAGTAAATATCAGTCAAAATTAAATAATGATTTACTCTATATAGATATACATATATCCAAAAAGTAAATATAAATATCATTTAAATATGGAAATGACACTGTACTACGACGTGAAAAATCAGCCGACGAAAACCTGTTTAAACTACAAAATACTCCTTAAATTTTATGTATCTTGATTTTTTTAGCGTTTTTGTGAAAATTATTGTGTTTTATTTTATAATTTTATTTCATTTTGACCTTCTCGTTAAATTGTTATCGATAAATTGTTGTCGTTGAATTGTTGTTGGTAACTCTGCCGGATACCATTAAATATAGTGTACATAATTCTCCCTCTCCCTCTCTTGTGTGTGTGTGTGTGTGTGTGTGTGTGTGTGTGTGGTGCATGTGTGTATTTACATTGTACGTTATGACCAATATATTTGCTTCCCATTTCTCAAACGATCCATGGAGACCCAATTATTTTTGTAGCAATTGTTGGATCTTACGGGGCCGGTGTGCCAGGCCCACGCCCAAGATGGACTGTCTTACAGTGCTAAAGGGCCCCAACTGCCCTGATATTTACCCTAACTGGGGAGAAGTGGGTCCATGCCTTTCCCCAAGAGCATCAGTTCGAAGTGAACTTAAACTGTCCCAGTTTAAACCGATTCCATTCTCGAACCGTTAAACGCTAGCTGTATTCTCAGCTAAGCGTATCAGTCAATCAGCGGACTGTAAATTTAAGGGAGGCAACTCCAAAGTTTTTTAAGGAGTTATTTCCCTTTTAAATGTTGAACCTTTTAACATACATCCTGTACACACACTCACACACACACACATATATATATTATCATAAATCTATATAAGAGTAAGATTTGGGTTATTTCTTTTGTCTATCTTTGTTCAATAACTATTTCTTAAAAAACTATTAATCCGAGGACATATTCATTATTCATAAAATTTAGTTCAAGCCCTCTCATCTCATCAGAAAGCCACACCCACACAACACGTACGAACGTATACAAACACATTCAGATACACAAACATACACTCTGACAAACACGGCTCCTATATGTTTCCTTTCAAGATATCTTTCATTCTACCATGTACCAAATTCTGATTTTATTGAATAATTCAGGAAAATGTTAACCATTGCACTACGGGCGATTGGTCGATGAGGCTGAAGAAAAGTGATCATACATTTGATTCTTTTGCTTACTTAGGGTCTTCTTGGCATTTGTCGGGTGTTGAGAGTTTAGACCAGGGATCGCCAAAGTGGTCGATATGGTCGATATGGAACTATCCAAGGGTCGATAAATGCCTGTGGGTCAAAAGGAGTCGATAAACGCCCCCCCCGGGGATGTTCTGTTGAACTTCTAGGGTTAAAAGCTGACATTCGTATAAGAAATAAGTGTACATAAAATACAACTTGCTGATAATCTGGATTTGGTACGTTTTGAACAGTTTTGGTATGTTTTAGGCTGTGGTATTGATACGTTTGATAAATTTATTTTGGCAGCTCTGCCTGGGGGTCGATGAAGGATGAAGGATTCTGTGAAGGGGGCGGTGGTCTAAACAGTTTGGCTACCCCTGGTATATACGTATCATTTGGCAGTTTAATAATAACTGCAAAAATATTTTCCTTACTGACTCCACATTTGAATAGATATATCTGTTTTCATGGGAACGAAATACAAGTAAGTTTATTAGTATTATTACAAAGATTGTAACAGTAAAAAATGACGAGATTATTTCACTGAAAAAATGGTTCTTTGGACCAACTTGTTGTTACACCTAAATTTATTAGTTTCTCTCAAATTATATTTACTAGATAAATATATTTAGTCTAGTAAATATAATTTGAGATAAACTAACAAATTTAAGAGTAACAAATTAAAGTATTTTTTTAAAAAGTTGGTCCATAGAACCATTCTTTTCAGTGTAGGATCAGAGTATATGTGCGCTTTGTCTAGGATCAACATGTCACTCTCTGGCACTTTTACTTAAGGTCTGAGTGTGTGCTCATTGAAAAGTATTACACGCACAAAAAATATATATATATATATGGATACACATTACATTTTATATATGTGGATTGTTGTTGTTTTTCAACACCAAACATCTCTCTTGGTCATTGCTGGAAACCCAATAATAGCAAATCCCCTGAAATTTCCAGCACCCTTTTCAGTATTCTCGCCGATTTCAACATTGCTGTGGTCTGTATTGTCTCAATTGTTACTTGGGTCCATAATTCTTTAAATCTATTTGGAACCATTCCCAGTGCCCCAGATCAAAGCTAATGAGTTCGGTCCTGACTGGATTCCGTGCAGTTGTAGTCGTCTACCAGACTAAGCTAAGTTGGGTAAATATCTTCAAACACGCACATACATGCACAAGCACAAAACCCTAGCTGCTTTCAAGAAACAAACCTGGCTGCTGCAGGGTCAAACTCCACTCCTACTTTTATTCCGACTGAAAATGATTACTGCAACTTTTGTATCGTATATATAATAAATAAGCAGAATTATAAAAATATATATTTTTTAGTATAAATGCATTTATTTATGAGAATGAAATAAGCCCATGCGTATTTTTAACATAATTTTTCGCAGATAGGTAAGACTTGTCAATTTGGCTCAGTCGGCAAGAGAGCTGCCTACCAATCACTTGGTGGTGATTTCAAATGACTGTGGGTAAATGTTAATATTACATATCTGGGACAGACAGACAGTGAAGAGTTTAACCCCCTAAGTTTGGTGAGGAATTTTCTTTCGGTAGAAAAACAAAGTCAATTCCAGACTTGGACCGTTTTGATTAAATAAACTTTTGATCAAATTAAAACTACGTATTTATTTATTTTCTTTGTAAAAAAATGTTTTTTTAAAAAAGGTAATACGTAGACGCCAGAATCTAAAATGGCGTTTCTTAGGTAAAACCGGCTTGACGGGTGAATACTTTGTTCTTTTAAGTGATGTGAAAAACTATTATGACGGAGATCAACAAAATTAAACCGTGAGTTTCTATTATCTCGCATTTGGCAAAGGCTGGGACCAGAAATAGTTCTAGACGGAAACAATTAAGATACAATAGTTTCTTAGCCTCATTAACCTTCTGTTTCTGACCAAACTGCATGATTTTCGCCTATTAAAGCAGTTATACATCTAGGGCAACTGTTTACTTTTTAGTCCGCACGTCTGCCTCACACGCAGAAGGTCCAGGGTTCGATTCCCGGTATGAGCGAAGAGTGGACAAATGTCTCTGTGCCCCCAGCAGCTAATTGAGTACACTCTAAGCTGTGTGTTCAGGGTGGAGGTATCCCTTCGGTGGATTTGCATCCTGGAAAGGGGGTGGTCATAAACAAACTTGTAAGAATAAAGTCCTGGTCTTGACCAGACTTGAAACTTGCAAGGATCACAAAGCTGACGCATGCAAAGGAAACCGGGACTTCGTCACCGGCCGTTTATACTCCAATGGGAGCTTTAAGTAAAACGCCCATCTCTTTAGAGATAACTCCAAAGGGAGTATGGAACCCGGTGACGAAGACTCGGTTTCTGTTGCATGCGTCAACTTAGTGATCCTTGTAAGTTTCGAGTCTGGTCGAGACCAGGACTTTATTCTTACAAGTTTGTTTATGACCACCGAAGGGATATCTCCACCCTAATTACACAGCTTAGAGTGTACTCAATTAGCTGCTGAGAGAACAGGGGAAATTTGTCCTAATGAAGAGTTTTCCACACTCTTCTCTCATACCTGGAATTGAACCCTGGACGTGCTAACCATTACACCATCCGAACGGACCGACGGACATTTTACCTTACATTTTAATTGTTTACTTAATTCATTGAGTGACCCAAAGCAAGAAAATTCCGTATTTAAACTGTACTCTGCCATAGCGATTTGTTGAAGGATTAACTCAGTATTTTTTAATATGTTAACCTCATGGTGTGAATGTCAAGATCATGTTGACATTTCAATCTTTAGCTTTAAGTGGAATCTTCATTGTATTGAACAAGCCGAATTTAAATGTCTGGTCAACTGCGTACGAAAATGTGTATCTTAAATGAATGTCAGTAACATTGTAATGCGTCGGGCTTACGTTACCTTGTAAGATATTTTTCATTCTACCATGTATCAGATTCTGATGTTATTGAATACTTCAGGAATGCTCTACGGGCGATTGGTCGATGACACTGAGGAAAAGTGAACATAAATTTGATTCTTTTGCTTGCCAAAAGTAGTAGTAGTAGTAGTAGTAGTAGTATGATGATGATGATGATGATGATGATGATGATGATGATGTCGTCGTCGTCGTCGTCGTCGATGTCGTCGTCGATGTCGATGTCGATGTCGATGTCGATGTCTCCATCTCCACACCAAACGTCTCTGGTGGGCGTTACTGGAGATAAATAAGAGCAAATCTCAAATTTCCAACACTTTTCAGTATTCTCGCCGATCTTAACATTGCTGTGGACTGTATCGCCTTAATTGTTCATTGGATCTCTAATTCTCTCAATCTCTCTGGGACCCTTCCAAGTAAACCACTAATTACAAGTATGATCGTTACCTTCATTTTCCAGCGTTCAGGCAAGGTCACACTCTCTCAGTTTCATCTGATCCACAAGGACGGCAGTTTTTATTTTTCTTAACGACAATAGCCATGCGCAGTCTCCTGGCTCGGATAGAGTGATCTGTTTAAATTTAAAACTCCCAAATAATCACACTTTTCCTATTTTCAAGAACAGCTTTTACTTTTTGCATATAACATTTGTTTGTATCGTTAACCCAAAGATAAATCCCACCGAGTTTTAAACGAGCGAAGGTGGTTTCTGAACATTTGCTGTTCGTCTTTTAATTTCTTCAAAACTTCGCCCATCACCCACGTCAAATTCTGCTGTTCTTTGGGCAAGTCCAAGAGGACATTATCTTACACTGAAAGATTAAAACGACTAAATCTTGACCCTGGAATACAGAAGAAAACGTGCTGACCTAGAAGTCTATAGAATCCGGAACAACATACATAGAGTGGATACTGACGTTCATTGCTCAAAATGCCCTGATAAGAAAATGCCGACTTCATCTGCAGTAGAACCAGAGGACACAGCAATAAACTACAAATTCAGACCTCCACTGGTGTTAGAAAAAACTTCATCTTGGCAAGAGTAGAAAACGCATGGAACAGCCTGAGTGAAAAGATGGTCACATCCGAGAATATCAATATTTCTTTTAATAATCTGATATCGGACATACCAAATTTAACTACCAATGTTCCTATTAGTTTAATCCCAAGAACTATACTTGAATGTACTTGAAATTAAGCCAGCTTCAGTTTAATTGGGCATTAAACTGAAGCTGGCTTAACGATGCAATTAACTGCTGTCAAAAAAGGCCTATTTCAAGTACATTCAAGTAAAGTTCTTGGTCACCTGTCAAATCCACGTTTTCGGAAGAATTCAAGCTTTTCCAACTTGTGCACGACTCCGAACGCGTCACCAATGAACCAGCCATCAAACTCCGCAACAACAAAAAGAAGGTAAATACAGTGGATTCCGGTTAATAGGACCGCATCGGGACCAACGATTTTGGTCCCAATAACCGGCTTGTCCGATTAACCGAACAACCCAAATTTTTATGCACAAAACAATAAATATTTTTGAATTCATGGGGAATAACTTGCATAAAAACCAACAACAAGTTGTCCCTTTATTTTTCTACCTTTTCTTTTTTTGAAAATTCACGTGTCAATATTTGAAAGATAGTTGTTTTGAGAACTGAAAAAGATTTTATTTTTAAAAATATCAATTCGGTAGCACTGCTGCTTGATCCAAATAAACGGCGCATTGGTCATAATAAACGAAGCAAATCAGCGATGATTACATACGTTTGAATCGGTTCTCACAAAATTGGTCCTATTGTGCGGCAGGTCCTAATAACCGTTGGTCCTATTAGGCGGATTCCACTGTATTTATATTTGTACATAGATCGCGTGGTGCGCACAACTCGTGTCGAAAACGTCCAGGAAAGGCCATGCGCACGATTGTCAATACCGTTAAATACCATCAAGATTTGTTTACTCTTGATGAAACTTAATGGTATTTATCTTTCGGAGCAAAACATCTAGCTGCAAAAAGTTGGTTTCATTATGGGGCACTTTTTAATCTTAAAGCCAGTAATGGTCCAGCTAGAGCTTTAGACTGCATGTCGGTTATGTGGCCAGCAGGACTCGTGGTCATAGTTTCCTATAAGCTGTGCATGTGTACGTGCACACACACGTTTTGAAACCAGCGCACAAAGGAAATTAATGTGCGCACAATTGGTTATTCTTTATTTCTAATTTATACTGCTTACTGAGTGTAAAAAACACCTTAGCGTTGTGTTAAAATGCAGCAAAATAAGGCGAAAGAAACACGAGTGAACAATAAATATGTATTTATCCCTTTAAGAACTTACTTAATACTACTAGTTCTCAAACATAAAAAAACTTTATTTTTAATTAAATTTGACTAGTTTCTACCTTCATCGTATTTCAGTTGTTTTAATATACAACTTTCAATTCGGGTCGCTGTTTCTACGGCAACGAATAACAGCGCAGTGGGATAATAAAGAATAAGCCTTCGGTGAGAATCGAACTCGCAACCTTATTGCCAGAGGGAGTCTAGTTTAAGCCTAGCTGCTTTTATCAATCGGCCACCACGAAGACTTCATGGATTAGCAGAAGATGATTCATACTTTTAAACTCACTCCTTACATCCGACTCTCGGTGCCAAAATAATGTGTTGCAATTACTTCATCCAATAATAATAATAATAATAATGATTGATAAAAGAAACTGTTTGCCATTCCCTGTCACTTCTTAATACTACTAGTTCTCAAACATAAACAAACTCCCTGCCATTCGCTGTCACACGTTTCATTAACGTTTGCGACCTGGTAGTATTAGAAGTGGCAGAGATAGTTTTTGCATCGAAATATTTCATTAACACGTGACAGGGATAAAAAGTACTGCCGCTATTTTGGGTCTTAAAGGACGAAGTAGTTTTAGAGAAGAAATGAAAAATAATTCACTTTGACAGAAGAAATGGCAATCGTATTTTCAAAAAGAATTAGCAAGCATAGCTTAATACGACACAAGGCCAAATCGAGGATCGTGTTGTGTCAAACAGCCAAATGAAAGGGCCGTTAGCTGGATACTTTTTGTACAGGTTCACCTCACCAATCCCCGGGGACAAACACATGACCTACTTTTTAAAACACTGACTGCTGCTAGAAGAAGCTGTTGGCTGGATACTTTTCGGACAAAAAACTGCTGCTGGATACTTTTCGGACAAAAAACGCAAAATATGCGAAAAATTCTATAAAAATTATTTTTTTCTAAATTCGACCTAAAAATGTATGCTGTAAGTGATTTGAGACGTGCTGAATTACATTATAGTTTTATTTTTTGTCTGGGATGCGTAATTCTCGAGAGTACAGACATACACACATTACTATTTTATGAAAGTACTTCCATTTTTTTTCTGTTGATAATTTTCTCTCTTTTACTTTTTGTAAACAATAAAATAGAATGAGCAAAAAGAAAGAGAACAAAGCAAAGAAAAGACAAGAAGAAAAGGGTGACTGAAGGGCAGGAAAAGAAGAGAAGAAAAGAGAAAGAAAAAAGAAAAGGGAAAATAAACAAAAAAGAGAAAGAAAAAGAGAAAGAAAACAGAAGAAAAAAGAAAATGAAAGAAAAAATAGAAAGAAAGAAGAAAATGAAAGAAAAAATAGAAAGAAAGAAGAAAATGAAAGAAAAAATAGAAAGAAAGAAGAAAAAAAGTAAAAATAGAATGAGCAAAAAGGAAGAGAATAAAGCAAAGAAAAGAAGAGAAAGAAAAATGGAGAAAAGAGAAAAAAGAAAAAGAAAAGGGAAAATAAAGAAAAAAGAGAGAAAAAAGAAAATGAAAGGAAAAGAGAAAGAAAGAAGAAAAGAAAATAGGAAGAAAAGTAGAAAAAAGAGAAAGAAAGAAGAAAAGATAAAAGGGAAAAGGGAAAGAAAGAAAAGAAGAGAAAGAAGGAAGAAAATGAAAAAGAGAAAGAAAAAAGGAAGAAAAGTGGAAAGAAAGAAAGGAAGAGAAAGAAAAAATGAGAAAGAAAGAAGAAAAGAAAAAAGGAAGAAACGGGGGAAAAGAAGAGAAAGAAAAAGAGAAAGAAAGAAGAAAAAAAGGGAAAGAAAGAAAAAAAGAGAACGAATAAATAAAATGAAAGAAAAAAGAGAAAGAAAGAAGGAAGGGAAAAGAAAGAAAAGAAGAGAAAGAAAGAAGAAAAGAAAAAAGGAAAAAGGGAAAGCAAGAAAAGAAGAGAAAGAAGAAAACAGAAAAAAAGAAAAGAAGATAAAGAAAAAAGATAAAGAAAGAAGAAAAGAAACAATGGAAAAGAAAGCAAACGCAAAGAAAGAAGCAAAGGAAAGAAAAAAGATTGATTGGAAATAAGAAAATTAGAACAAAACGCAAACGCATAAATAATTACATTATATTTTTTTTATTATTAAACCAAGTGAATTTCAACTGTGCTACATCCGGGCACTTACTTTTTCATGTTTCGCAGAGTATTGGCATCAACATAGTCAATAACGAAGTAATCTCCATCTGATGGCCAGTAATTGTTCAAATCTACAATTCAAAGATAAACCATATTAAGGCAATGTATAGACATTATTTCACGTGTACAGAATATATGTGGAGCTTTAAATGTGCGTGTTTAATTGAGCTTAATAAATACCAATAGATGTGCACAGGCATGTATACAT
>VCCN01003999.1:2042721-2053998 GCA_006491835.1 Architeuthis dux | reverse complement strand
AAGATAACCTTACATCACTCTAAAGAGCAAGCACAGTGTTTGGACAAGAAATAATTCTAACACAATCTTAATTTTACCTCATATAGCACAATTAGAACAATTCTGAATAGTTGTGGCTCTGTGAAAGTAAGAGTACTTCTGAATATTACTTTTGGTTTAAAATTAGGTCCCTTAGCTTGCACACTAGTCCAGGAGAAGGTCTTAAAGCTGAGAAACGGAGACCTTTTTCTGTACAGCAAGATCAATTACCCCGAGTGCAAACTCGAACTCGGATACCGAAAATATAAAGAAACGCTTAACTTTTGGAGTAAACAACGTTCGGAGACAAATAAACACATTTTTCCAATACAATTTTGACCTGAGGAATTCAAAAGAATTATTAAGATTCACATATCTTGATTATATTTCAGGACAAAAATATAAAAAAGCGAAAAGATATTGAGAAATCCGATCATATGTTTTCATATATAAACTAGATATTGACTGTTTGTCCTGTAATCTATTCTTTCTTAATCCTTGAAGTGTCTATTTTATTATTCTGCCTGTTAACAGGTTGTAATAATGTCCTACGTGTTCATTTAACTCTATTTTACAAGTAGTGCGAACCCGGATCCTGTCACCAAAAACTAGAAAATCGCATAACCTTTTAAGCAAACAACATACAAAGACAAATGAACACATTTTCTATACGATTCTGACCCGAGGAATTCAATTATTACTAAGATTCAAACATATCTTGACACTATTTAACGACAGAAACAGAAGAAAAAAAGCGAAAAAATGTTGAGAAATCCGATGATAGGTTTTCATATATAAACTAGATATTGACAAATTAAATTTGTTGTGTCCTAAACTACTCATCATCATTAAAGAGATCGTCAAAGTCTATCTCTTCGATCTCCATCTATCCGTCCTCATCATCACACCCTTTCATTTTTGACTCAGTTTTCTGGGCCAGTACCTCGACGACAGTAGGAGAGGGGATGGGTCCAACCATCCAGATAAACTCTAACACCCCTTCGTCCACCGTCTTCTCTCATCCCATTTCCCTGGTCATAGAGTTTGGGCCTGTCGAATATTGGCTGGTCTTGTAAAAGGCGACTCTTTGTTGGCTCGCTGTACATGGGGAGTGAGAGATACCTTGGGGGAGGCAGGCGTTCGAGGTCTACTTTGGAGTGTGCGCACCCAGAACTTTTGTCAGCACCCATCATTTTTCGCGGCATCTTGGCCCGCACTTCATCCGTACGTGGCTATAAATAATGCACGTGAACTACTCCATCTCATACTGGAGCTCATCTGTCACCAACCACAATGTGCCAAGCTGTTTTTATAATCTTATATAGCCTACATGCTTTCTTTATAGTTTTGGCTACGGGATGACTGCTGGAGTCAAACACTGATAACTATATTAGTTCTGTGCTCTGTCAACTTACTTTGCCATTGGTTGAGGTGAGGCCATAAGATCTCCCGTCAAAACACACCACCGCTTTCTTGCATTTCTCGAGCCGTGAAGCTGCCCCATTGCACCTCCAGACCGTGAAAGGTCCGGCTTGTAGCAATCCGTGGAGAAGACAAAGTGGTGCTTGACAATCATCTGGTTCAAGAGCTGCATGCAGATCTCTTCACAGTTTGGTGGGAGGTTGGTCATCATGTGGAAGAAAGCATTGCAATCCTGTATGAAGTGTGCACCCTTGGAGTAGGTCACCTCCTCATCCCTGTCCTAGAGCAAATAGTGAAGGGTGGTGGTCTTGTTTGTCTTTGCAAAGAAGCCATGAGGAACAGGCAAGAGGTGGTAACGCATGAGGTCTTCGAGGTTGATGGTCATATCAAGCATCTAGGACAACGAGTAGCTGGAATGTGAGATTACTCTGCTCCTGATACATAAAGAGCTGCAATGGAATATGAGGAAATGAGTCAAGCGTTAATACAATGTCAACTTTTTAGTTTTTTCCAGTGGAATATATGAAGTATGTTATAGAGATTAGTGAATTAGCTGAGTCAATATTCAACTTGCCCTGCGCAGATTTGAGCTTGACCTTCTTAGTGCAGTGATCATCGTCTTCGGGTTAAGATTCTTAAAGCGCTCAAAGAATTCCCTCTTCCTGGAGACAAAGCGCTTCAGGATAAACTGCTCCTTGGCAAGGGAAATGTGAATCTCTAGAAGAAGCTGCAGAAGAACCCAAAATTCCATAAAGCTTTCAGTCAGCTTGGCACATTGTAGTTGATGACAGGTGAGCTCCAACAGGAGATGGGGTCCTTAACGTGCGTTATGTATGGCCACCTACGGATGGAGTTGGTTGATGCTGTGCTGCAAAAAGTGGTGAATGCTGACAAAATACTGGACGCACACTCCAAGATAGACATTGAACGCCTGCATCCCCCAAGGTATGTCTCATCCCCCATGTACAGCGAGCCAACAAAGTAAAACAGATTCACGATACTAATGTATAAATCACTGCTTGCCATATTCATGTAGGTAGAGCTTACGATATACACTCCAAAATAAATACATAGAAACCTCAAAAAACATAAATTCCGGCCAGGAGAAATAAGTTCTGGGCTTGTTGTTTTGAAATTCCTCATAGACGATGTAAACAAACTCTCGGACTTTCACGCAAGAACTCTCGGCCTTAGGTCCCATACGTTTTTCAGGAAATGCAATGTCCGACCTATCACACTGTTCGAAGTATCACCGCCCTCCCCAATCGGATTTCATTTTTTTTGCTATTTCTATCGTTAAATAGTGTCAAGATGTGTTTGAATCTTAGTAATAACCATGTTTCTGAATTCCTCGGGTCAGAATCGTATGGAAAATGTGTTTATATGTCTTTGTATGTTGTTTACTTAAAAGGTTATGCGATTTTCTATTTCTTGGTGTCCGCATCCGGGATCGCACTGCGTGTAATATAGAGTTAACGTTTAATATAGAGTTAAAATGAACCTGTAGGACATTATTGCAACCTGTTAACGGGCAGAATAATAAAATAGAAATCTTAAGGATTAAGAAAAAATAGATTACAGGACAAATAGTCAATGCCTAATTTATATATGAAAACATATAATCAGATTTCTCAACATCTTTTCGCTTTTTTTATATTTTTGTCTGGAAATAGAGTCAAGATGTGTGAATCTTAAATAACAGAGTTTTGAACACGAAATGTGGACTAGGGCCAAGACTACATTGAACAGCAATGCTCAAGCAGGCAAGCTTTTACAAACTAAGATAGGGGATGTGTTGACTCGAGAAAAGGAAATAGTAGCCGTCTAGTTGTGTATTCACGTTTGTAAAAGAATCATGATGATTCACTGTGCCCCGTGATCCACTGCGCCCCGGTTCCCCCTACATACTACATTCACACACTAAAACTGCAGGAATTACACCAGATATACAACTAAAAGTAAAGAATTGGATACTTCTGAAGAAACTGCCAATCTCTACAAGAAAGTAAAACATGGCTCTTATGATTAGTTAAATATATTAGAACATCTATCATACCAAACAAGCAAATTGTTCTCCTGATGTCATTAACAAATAAGCTTCAGTCAATCAGGATATCTAGGAATTTATGAGATCAAAGATTCCACCAAAACACATGTCAAGAGAAATGTAATAAATCATCTAGGTAATTGCCTTTTATTTTACACAGATAATAAAGGAGAGTTATTAGTTGTATTTCACACTGTGCCGGTAGAAACTGTCGTGAAGGAAATTCAGAGTTTAAAAGAAGAGTTAGAACTTCGGAAGTCCAGGTCAAACCTAGATAACTTAATTGATCTAGCATCAGCTCATGTTACAGAATCACCATGGCCATGTCACCCTTCCGATATTGATCCACAATCGTATGAAGTACCTGATTATCTTGAAAGGCTTTTCATGTGTCTTCTCACAGGTCATGCAACTAAAGAGAACCACTAACAAAGCGTTAGTTGACTGACACAATCATTTAGCCAGGAGTTTATGCAGTGATTTTTGGACACTAGAACTACCCCCAACACATGTCTTGCCCACTTATGCCATCAAAACACTGACTGGAAATGTTGAAATGGTTCACATATTAAATCGACTTGGACATGTAATATCCTATTCACAACTCTAGAAAATGACGCTGCTTTGTGTATTGAAAATCCTGCTTCTGGTTCTACTGGGCAAGCTATTATTCCCAGTAAAATTCAGCCATACATATTCACAAACCTTGCTTGGGACAATATAGATCGACTGGAAGAGACACTTGCTGGTAAAGGAACTTCTCCTAGAGTTAATGGATTATCAGTGCAAGGTAATATCTTTGCTCCTCATTTCTCAAGAGCAGCATAAACTAGTGTGAACAAAACTAAACAGAGAAGTATTACAACTACAGATGAAGAACCCTCGGTATATATTGCTGGCGAACGCGAAGGACCACACATATATTTTTAAAACGTTGATCCTGCCACACAAGCATGTATGTTTAAGAACATATCAAGGTAAAAACTTGACCTGGGTAATAACAAGACATGATGACGAGAGGACAGAAAAACAGACATTAGCAAGCTGGAGAGGGTTCAACATTAAAACAAGAAATTCGCATGTTGTATCACAGGATAACATTGGATATCACCCAACAATAAATGCTCCAGTTATCAACTGTATCAGAAATATTAAAACAATAACAATGTACCAAACATTATATTCAAAAACATCTTAAATTATCTGGAAGCAGAATGAAGTATACTACAACATAATTCTTCGAGTGGGTGTTTTTCACACAATCTGCAATTTCATGTCAATTCTTGGGAAAAGATTCCTAGGTGGAGGATTTCGTGACATTTGTATTGAATCTGGCTCAGTGAATAGTGTGATGAATGGGAAAATGAAAAATCATGCAATTCGAGTGCATAAGTGTTTATATGAAGCACTAATTATAATCTCATAGGAAAACTTTTTATCGTGGATCGATAATAATGTCAGTGAGATAGGAAACTCCTTGATTAATGAAATAAAGGAATTCAGAGATGATCTCAGTAAGTGCAACATAGATAATATATTGCTAAGTTCTAAATTTGAAGCTGTACTAAACCTATGTTCTCAGATAATCTACGTCATGATAATGGAGACCTGTCTGCCTTTTGGATGTCTTATGTTAACATGGTAGAGGGGGTATTGCTTAATCTCTTAAAAACTGGACCCTCTACCTATTTGCAATCAAGTCAATGATCGCATGTTGTTGTTTTTTATGATAATGTCAACTATGCAATATATCTGCCAGTATACTATGGCCAAATGTCACAATTTAGAGAAGAAAACCCTGAAGTGTATGACAATTTTATGAAAGGACAATTCTCAGTTCAAATGTCTGAAACAAATACCTTTGTGTGCATGAAGTGACAGTAAACAAAGATACACTCAAACCAGGAGTAGTCAAAAGATATTACATAACAGCAGAATATAGAAGTACATCACATGAGAAAATTTGTTGACTCAGATGGTTCAAGCCCTCTTCATTCAGACCTTCTTACAACTAGAATGGAGAATGGTGAACATTCAGTATTGGCAGTGGTAAAAGTAATTAAAAACTGGATCGATCCTTTTGCAAATGAATTATTAATCATCCCTACAGGAAAGATAGCTACTGCTGATGTGAAAAGGGACTTAATGAATGAACTTAAAGTTGGAGAAAATAAATATAAAACTTCAATGAGAGACTTGAATACATTCCGCCTTCAAAGACATTCCATGACCACATAACACTATCTAAACTTAGAACATTCAGTTCAATGCGCATGAAACAAGAAATAAAAAGTAAAGATACAAGAGTAATATTGAAAGCTGATAGAGTATTGCAGGTATTCCTTGAATAGTGCGGTTAATTCGTTCCAATGTTTTCCCGTATTCAAGGTATTGCTGCATTTATTCATTATAACATCAAAAGACTCAATCTTACAATGAAAGAAGTATTATCTCACTCTTTGGGACCACTACCATGGCCTGTGGCAACACCTGAGGGACTTCCCAAGTCTAATAAAAAAGGACCTGCACCCACTCATGTAAACCAATGAAGCAAAGAAACAGTGCAGGTGGAGCTAAGGCAATATTTTGGTCGATGAGCACTCTATCTGCTGGCATGAATTTTACGGAGACAGCTCTTGTTTGTTTATCCGTGCCTCTTTCAAGCTAAAACTACAAAGCCTATAGACCTAATATTCTACCACACCGGTCTTCTTGCTTGGATGGGGGGTCGGTTTGGATGTCTCTGCGGAACACAGTTTGAATACCGCTGTCCTAAAGTATTCTTTTTTATATTTCTCTTACATTTCTTCTTGTTTTATAGAGTCACATTCGAGAACCACCAGATATTTATATCGGTCTTCTGTGGTTAATGCTCTAATAGTTTTGTTGTCCGGTAAGTCTATTCTTTCCACGGCTATAAGCCTTCCCCTACGCATTACCAATAGCGCGCATTTTTAAAGATTTCAAATTCCATTCCAATGTAATCGTTGTATTCTGTAACTGTGTTTAACAATATTCCGAGTCCTTCCCTGTTCTTTGCAAATCGTTTAATGTCGTACATGAGATGGTTGACCTTTCCTTTGTTTTAGAGAATTTGCTGTTTTTCAAGATTCTGTTAAGTGGTATCATGGTTAGTGCAAATAGTAGTGGGGCCAGAGAGTTCCCCTAAAAAGTTCCCCTTTTTATACACACCTCTGCTAAGTTTTCTACTGCAGCTGTCAAGTCTACTTTCCAGTTTTTAATAGAGTTGGCCATGAATCTCACCACTGGTTCGCTAATCTTGAATATCCCGAGTCATTCGTGTATCCAGCTGTGTGGGATCATGTCGTATGCTTTTTTGTAATCAATCCATCCCATTCTTCTTCTCTTCCTTACTTCTTTCAGAATCATCTGGTCAATATAGAGCAAATCACTCGCTCCTTTGGTTCCTTTTCTGTTAGCCAAATACATTTAAACTCAGTTTTTCACAATTCCTGACATTTAATCCTAGTAAAGATTCCCTGTCTTAGGTCAGGTAGGATCATTACTTTATTTTAAGAATGTGAAATGTCAGAATAATAGTAGAGAGAATGATTTATTTCAGCTTTTATTTCTTCCATCACATTCCTAGTGGGTCAGAAGTTCACATACACTTACATCGGCCAATATCTGGTTCACTTGCCCTCCTCCTCTCTCTCACATCAAAAACAAAACCATTTCTCACTTTATTCGGCTGTCCCAACATGGAAGGCTGTGCCAGCACTTTGTCTACAATGTTCAAACCTCTTCCGATGACACCGGTTACACGGCGAAATGAATAAAGTCTTATTTTAATGATAATAAATATGTTTGAGATGTAACATGTGTTTCTCAATCTTTCATTTCCACACTTTCAAATTACTTCTACCATTCCGTCGGATTACCTTAAATCCACACAACAAACATATATGTTGAAAATACATAGTGCTCAATATTGAATCTTTTTTTATATTTTGTTAAATTTATTATGGGATCCACTACAGATTGACAGTATGTTTCATTGCTGTTTGCAACTTGTAGTCAATCTGTAGCGGATTCCATAATAAATTTTTTTTAATTAAAAATATATATATATATATTTATTATTATTATTATAGTTCTTTTTGCATCCTGTAGAGCCGGGTCCAAAGTATGGTCCTGGGGTGCTACAGGGGAGTTTTCATTTAGTCGACCGCACTTTGCGTAGTATGTGAGCTGTTCCTAGTAGGGCGATCTTTTGGACTACGTGGATGTTGATGCCTGGGATACGGTTAGTGAACCTTTCCCATATGACCACTCGTGTTATGGTGATTTTCATGTCCCACATCCTGTTGGTCTCGATCTCCAGGTATTTGTACTTGGACAGTTTCTCCGTAACTTTCACGGAGGTGTTTCTTTCAGATGGTATTGCTATGTCGATGAGCATGAACTTCTTCTCTTTCCTGTCTTTGATAACGATGTCAGGTCTATTTGCCCTTATTTCTCTGTCAGTTTGGATGGGCCTGTCTCAGAGGATGGTGGCTTCGTCGTTCTCAGTGACAGTTTTCGGTTGGTACTCAACCATCTTTCGGGTGTTTTTATTCTGTATTTCCTACAGATCTTCCAGTGTATGTATGTCGCTGCCTTGTTGTGCCTGTGGATGTACTCGGTCTTTGCCAGTTCCGGGCAGCCAGAGACGATGTTGTCGATCGTTTCCTCGTACTTTCCACAGATCTTGCGTTATGGGTCTGTTCCATCCTTTATTATGCAATGGTAATAGAATCTGGTTGCGAGACTTTGGTCTTGTGCAGCGATGATCAGGCCCTCCGTTTCTGCTTTCAGTCCGGTGCTCCTCAGCCACTGGTGTGTCTTTTGTTGGTCTACGTCTGCCTCTTTCACCCTTCATGGGTACTTCCCATGCATCTTTTTGTCCTCCCAGATCTTGTTGGCCATGTTGTTTTGCCCTCTGCTTTACTCGTTTGGCGTAAATGGTGGTCACCTCTTTTTCTATTGGTAGGATTTCTTGAAGGGTGCAGCCCCTTTGTTAATGGAGTGGGTCTGGTGTTTTACTATTTGGAGGAGTAGATCATCTGTTATTGACAGGAATGCATCTAACCCGATTGTCAGTATTATAAATTCAACTGAATACCTTTAAAACGTGAACGCTGCGTTCTACAATAAAAAACCGAAATAGAATTTAAACGTCACACATTTCTATTTCGGTTTGTATTGCAGAAAGCACCATTCACGTTTTAAAAGTATTCAGTGGAATTTATATTACTGACTGATGAATATACATCGAAAATGTTCAGTATTTCTTAAAAAGATTTAAAACAGTCGTGTCTTTCTTCTTCTTTTATAATATTTACAAACAAGTCGTTATCGATCATTCCTTATAAGAATGTATTATTCATTATTAATATTATTATTCATTGTTATTATATAAAATTATATTCAAAGACATCTTATCATTTAACAAATGCAGCTTTTAAAATTATTTAGCAGTTTTAGCCTTCTAGCGGTGAAAGAATGACAAAATATTACTTAAAAATGATAATATTCTCTCATAAATTATTTAATGATTTGATGTTTTTTCATTATTGTTTTTTAATGCTGATAGAAAGGTATTTGGCCCGTAGATATGCAAGGCTATGATACATTTTCCAATTCTATATACAGGTAGCTATTAGAAAATCATATATATAAATAAAGGATTTTGACATAAAACATTTCGGAAATTTTTGCAGATCCTGTGGCACAATAACGTTTTTGGGGACCAACATTTGATCCAACCGAAAGATTCATTTTTCGGTCTTCACCGGTTGTTATTTATTTAATTACCTAATAGATTGCCCTTGAAGATCACAAGATTTAGATTTCTCTCAACTCAACAGCAAAATTAGTGTCTGTTGTCGATCAAAGACAAGGCCAAATTAACGCCCACGTTGCTTGTGTGATTAAACAGCAATATGTTATTCGTCTTGTCTCTCATTATACTAGTATCCACTGTATCACATTAAATATACACTGATGGGACAAAACATTATGAACACCTGCCTAATAAGGTGTTGGTCCTCCAGGTGCTCACCAAACAGTTCTTACCCGATCAGGCATGGACACTACAAGACCTCTGTTTCCTCTTGGATCTCGTGCCAGGATGTTAAGAGCAGATCTTTTAACTGCTGCGAGTTACGTGGTGAAGATCCTGTGGCACAATAATGTTTTCGGGGACCAAAATTTGATCCAACCGGTCTTATTTAATTACACACTCCTTGTTTTGTGATGCTATTTCTTCACAATATTCTTTTTATGTAGTTAAAGGGGTTTGAATTCTACATTTCATCCTTGTTTTGATTAAATTACATTAAACCTTTGGTAATAGAGCGGCATGAAATTCGCAATTTCTGTTTGAACGGCGTAAAATATTTTTAATATATCTTAACACCAAACAATTTTATTTATTTACTTTTTGTTTAGTTTTTGGTTTTGAAATTAATAGACTAACCGACCTTTCATTTCCCATATGAATTTTAATTTATATTTTTTAAATTTGGAATATACGTACAGAAATATGTTTATTACTTCAATCGTAAACTTTCATCCTCCAACAATATTTTGTTCACAAAGTGGGCCTACTAACTTAATTTACCTACTTTAATTCCCTAAAACTTCTTGAATTAAATTTAAATTTTCGAAACTATTCTTATTTCAGGCTCTTTATCTTTATATTTGAAGTTGTGGGACCCAGTGTTTCCCATCAGAATGTTACCCAAACCATCACACTGCCTTCACTGGCTCGTCGTCTTGCCACAGTGCATCCTGGTGCCATCGCTTCCCCAGGATGATGACACACACGTACCATTATTAAAGAGAAAGCGTGACTAAGTGACCTTCTTTCATTGAAGACACTTTCGGCGATGGACATTGGTTAGCATGGGTACTCTGACTTCCCTGTGGCTACGCAGCCTCAATGGTCGATGCATTGTGTGTTGTCCCCCCACCTTGATTTAAAATATCTGCATTGATAAGTCTTGGCCGCCCAATGGCTTGTCGGCGGTTGGTGATTTTTTCATCCTCAGACCACTGCTGATAGGTACTCACCACAACTGAACGTGAGCACCCACAATCCGTTTCGTTTCGATGATGCTCTAGTCTTCTGGTCATAACAATTTGGCCTTTATTAAAGCCACCCGAATCTTCTTGCCAATAACTTTGGCATTCAACACATCCAAATGAAGTACTCGAAGACGGCTTACCTGCTTATATACCTCTGACCCTGACATGCGTAGTTGATACGAGACAGTAGCTGTCATTCTTGCCACATGTCACTGGTTATAATGTGTTAGCTCATCAGTGTATGTAATGGGGAGACCGGGGCTAGTTGGTTTCCTTTTGCGCTCAAAGCTGTGTGGAGAATATTCTAATAGAAGAACCATCCATGGTTTAAACTGAGCGTCAATATCTTGCCTAAATTTGTTATATCAATAAATGGTAAAACTATTGTAATATTAATCAGTTTGGCTCATAGCTGACCTAGTGACACAGGGACCAACTTGCCCCCATGTCGGGGTAAGTATGCCCTCGGTATGGGGCAAGTTGGCCCCTCATCTTCAATAAGCAGAAAACGATTCACAATAACGCTGAGCACTAAAGATTTAAAATTAAAATAAAAGGATTTCGTCTCATTCTTTTAGACTATGACTTGAGAATAACAGATCTGTATCATTTCATTGTGACCATGAAACGCGATCAAACAAACACAACCAGAAAAGGAAACAACACTTTGGCATTAATTTGGCACTGTATGACTAGAA
>VCCN01003999.1:2030880-2042547 GCA_006491835.1 Architeuthis dux | reverse complement strand
TTTGCGTGGTGATAGTTACCACAGTCAACGGATAGAGCAAAAGCGTCAATCCCCAACGATACTTTTGATATACAGGTTTGCTCACAGTTATGCATGTCTGGCTGATACCATTCACTAGCTCTGAAACCCGATCCGAACAAATCTTTAACAAGTTTACTTTTAATGATCAAAATCAGTTGTTTACCACTCACCTCACCAGTCTGCAACACGTACGCGCCAGATTTCCGGTGCAAGAAGGCAGTCGATCATGTGACTCAACCATGTGACCAAAATTACTGATAACCCCTTAGACTTCAAATAAAGGTCTGCGGACCGACTTACCGACTAAATAAATAAAAATAATTTTAGTATAGGGGAGATCGAGGCTAGTTGGGCCCCGGGGCCCAACTAGCCCAGTTCTCCCCTATACTAAAATTATTTTATTCTGACAAACGGCCAAAGTGGGAGAAATGGAGTAGAAAATAGTGTTGTGCCTATCTTTCAAGTGTGGAGAGTCTGCCTGCCTTAAAAATCGATATTTGAAATCCTGGCCTTTAGCTGGACCCGAACACAGACGCCAGTGGGAAAACTGCAAACTCAATCGCATAAACTAGTCATTTATTCCATATTTCTCCCCACCCAAAATTCTATTAATGTTGTTTTGTGTATGCGGTCTCATGCACATGCACCTAGTTAATTTTAACTTTGTTTTATTGGTCTGTTTGTTCGTTATGTGATTTTTGTCTTTCCATCTTTTGCGCTTAACTCTTCATATTGTTTGCCCTTCTCACGGATTTAAAAATACCTAGTTTCTTTTCTGTTCAAATTCAAACAGCAATCTTGAAACGATTTCAGTATCATCGCCCCAACAGTATTATTAAATGTACAACATGCATTTTTTCTTCTTCTTCTTCTTCTTCTTCTTCTTCTTCTTCTTCTTCTTCTTCTTCTTTGAATCCCTTCTCGCCCTCCCTCGTCGATCTCTTTCTCTTTGTTTTCTCTTTTTCTTTTAGATCGCGACCTGTTCTCATTTTTCACGCTCGATTTGTTCTTCTTCGACTTTCTCCTCGCTTCTCACGCATCGCCCTATTTTTCTTCTTCTTCGTGTCCATTATTATTCTTCCTTCCGACCACTCTCGCGTCTCTTTCTTCATCCTTTTATCTTGACATTCTTTGCATGTTTGTCTCCGTCTTCTTTATGTTTTTCCTCCTCTAATCCTATGGTCATATTCATTAGCGATCGTCTGATTGGGATATCTTTTACTAATAATAGCTCTGTCTCTCTCTGTCTGACTGTCGCTGTCTTTATCTGTCTGTTTGTCTGACTGACTCTTTTTTTCTTTCTTTTTTACCCTCCTCTACTCCTATGGTAATATTCATTAGAGATCGTCTGATTGGGATATCTTTTACTAATAATAGCATCACTTTCTCTCTGTGTCTCTGTCTTTGTCTGACTGTCTCTGTCTGTCTGTCTATCTGCTGTCTGTCTGTCTGTCTCTCTCTCCCCTCTCTCTGTTTTCCATTAACTGACCCAACAAGATGCTCTCCTTTTCTCTCTTCTTTCCTGAAACCTGCTACAAATGCCGCACGCAGTTCTCATCATTGGAACAGCATCTCAGAATAGACCCATTGTTCTCATTCTGGAACTGGTTGTATTTTCTTAACTCTTCCCACATCTACATATATAAAGGACTGCACCATACATATCTGCGCCCTCAGCCATTTGGATTGCATTTTCCTACACACCAGCAGGTAAGTTCAGGTTTTTCAATGCTCCTCAGTTCAATGAATTTTTGACGTGTTTTTTAAATTTTTTAAACTAAAAAAGAAAAAGAAAAAAAAAATTGTTCCTTCATTTTTTTCCTCGATATTCTTATTTTAAAGAGACAAAAATAAAACTCGTATAAAATTTATGTATTACGGATTTTACAAGTTTACTACTGAGATTTATATGATCAGTCTTGGGCTTCAAAGAAAGCGTATTCCAGGAATAGCTGAATAAATGACATCTTTACCACAAGAACCACATCAGTCGTTTCAGCAAGATCATTTGGAGCAACGCTGAAGAAACACAAAATATGGAAATAAAGTTACATTTTACGTTGTTGCTTCGTCAAAAAGTTATCAGAGGCCATATCAACCCTTCGTTACCAATTGGACAATAAATGGCTCTGCACTCATTGATCGATCTCACTTTCCAATTCTTTTTCGTGAATGATCCGAAAATATTCAAAATCAAAAGATTCAATCATTATTATTTTAAATTTTTAAGACTACATTTTACCTTCATCTTAATTTATTAGTTGCTTTTTATAGCAACAAAACTTTTTATGCCAAAAAAAAAAAAAAAAAAAAATTGTTTTTGAAAATTTCATGTTGGATATCTCAAACCGCTTACGGCCAAATCACGTTGGATACACCGGTTCTCGTGCGATCACCGAAGTTAAGCAACGTCGAGTCGGGTCAATACCTAGATGGGTGACCGCTTTGGGAATACCAGGTGCCGTAAGCGAGAATGGTGAAGCGAGTGACGCCGCACCGCGTGCTTGTCGCCCCTAAGTCTATTTCACGTATCGCAAACAGAGACAAAGAGAAACTTGCGATATGGGAAGCCCAGTGATGGCTGATGCTGTAGCCAGCGTAAGGGCACTAGCTAACTAGCTATCCTAAACCAGAAACAAAAGAGACCTGTACATCGTGAATAAGCCTGTCTCTTACTTGTTGTTAGGTTAGATTGGACATTTGGCTGGGATCTTGGAAAAAGAACGATTACGTCTTAAATTAACGAGTACCAATACATGTCTCGGTAATCCTAAAATAACATAGCATAAAGATTGCTCAAATTTATCTCCCTTGATGGCTAAACATGTCACTTTTAGCCATCAAGGGGGATAACTTTCGGCAATATTTATGCTGTTGTATTTTTAAGACCAAATAACCAAGGATTACCAATGTTTCGATTTTTTTCATCGTAGCGGAAAAATTCACTTCCAGTGCCTGATGATAATTGGAATCAAATTGGTTCAAAATCGTTTTCCAACTGTTCATCGGTAAGCTTTAAAAGTAATACCAAACTGGAAACATTTAGAATCAGGTTAGGCATGTCCTATGTTAGAAAATAGCTTTCAAGACATCTACATTATCCATAAAGTTTAATCGAAGATATAACCAAAATCATTCAAGCAAAACTTCCCTCACGAATACTGTTTTTGAAATTTTGATATCGACGGGCGAATTTTTACAAATCTTAAGCATTCCTTGTCATTCCTTGATATCATTTGCAAAAAACATCATCTCTTGAATAAAGAACAGAGGAAGCCGTTTATTATAATTTCGAATAATGTTATCAAACGGTTGTTTTTATCAAAAGCAGTCGGTCCGAAACACTTCATTTAAAATGAATTAAAAATCTTAATTTTTTATAATGTAAAATTTATAACAATGAAATTAACAACATAACAATGAATTTATAACAATGAATGTGAATTTATATCAATGAATGTAAACGGTTCCAATTTTTATATCCTTTGGTTAATGTTATCAGCCATTTATTGTTATCAAAAAGACCCTGTCCCAAAGTGATCACAATAAGCGGCTTCCCCGGTAGAAAGCAAAACTACTGGATATCCTCAACTGAAATTTTGCATACACGCACTCTTTGACTCCAGAAGTGTGTGAGATATACTGGGTTCGCACTGAATTGTTAATTACAAGAAAAACGTTACTTCAATATGTATCTGACGAATAAACACTTCTCACTTTCATAAAAATCGGCGTTATTTACCCATCATTTTTTATTTGTTATGACCCTCATTGTTTTGACGATTCTGTGTATCTTAATATTAATTTGTTTTATTTAAAAAAAGTAAATATTGAATTTGGGATGAGAGTGACTTTTTAAAGTTTTCAGTGCAGAAGTATCTGAAATTGTTTTCTAAGTTTGCATATATTTCTTTTCAAACTAGCTGCGGGTCTATAATATCCTTAATATCCGAGAGTAAAGCGTTCCTTTGGAAAACAAACTTTCGTAAGCCGAAATGACGTAAAGCGAAGAAGCAATTACCATTAATTTATATGAAAAATATTTTTGAGCGTTCCCAGACCTAAAATGGTGATGATGGTATGTTAGGTTGAGTTATCGGAGGTTTAGGTGGTGGGTGTAACGTGAGACGGGCGTAGGAGAAAGAGGGGAGCGGGTGCGCGCTGCCTCTCTAACGGCTCACTGGAAAATAAACGCTATTTTCGCTTTTCGCCTTTTTTCGTAAAAGCGAAAAATTGGTGTAATGGGAACTTTCAAAAAGCGGGGGAAGTCTGTATAAACAAAAATCGAAAATCGAAAATGAATGACTGTTAGAAATATCCAAACATATTTACAAATAGTATCATTAATTTTATGACCACTGACCACTAATGACTACTAATAATAACGATTTGTATTATTTCATCTAATAAAAATAAATAATAAAAATATATTGTTATATTTACAAATAGTTATAAGAATCTGTGTAAAATTCGAAATGCATTTTTTGACAATTTCAATGAAATACGTTTAATATTGTTTTAACTCTTAATGATGCAGACTGATAATTTTAGAGGTTCTCTTTGTAATTATCTCGAAGTTGTAGAAGCAAACAACCTATATGTACGTGTCTTTAAACTTCTGAAGTGTTAGTTCATTTCGAAAGTTAATGTCTCATGTTTTTTTTAATTACGGGTAGGTTTACTAACCATTTAATAAATTTAGTGTGACTAAAGTTATTATTTATTATTTACTAGGCGTAGTTTAGTTTTGGCACAAAGCCACGACTATGTGGCACTCAGTGAGGATCGAATTCACTACTCAGTAGTCAGTAGTAATGATCACCAATATCACTTTGCTAGCCATTAGCACACGACAAGGCCTCTATAGTGTGACTAAAGTTGCCTATAAAGTACGAAGGTCTGTTTTTAACATAAGCGACTACAAAATCTATTGTTTATGAATTGGAAGGTTCTTAAAAGAACGTGATTATCGTAATGAGTTCAATAATTTTGCTTTGTAAAATACGGACATGGAGGCTAGTCGGAATACAGGTTTCACCCGCTATCCAAAAGTAGAGCGTCCATTAAAAAAAAAAATTCGTAAGCCGAAATGGCGTAAAGTGAAGAAGCAATTACCATTGATTTATATGGGAAAAATGTTTGAGCGTTACCAAACCTAAAAATGGTGACAATGGTACGTTAGGCCGTGTCGTTGGAGGTACAGGAGATTGGGACGTAGGAGAGAGAGGAAGAGGGTGTGCGATGCCTCTATAACGGCTTGCTGCAAAACAAACGCTGAACGCTATTTTCGCTTTTCGCCTTTTAACGTAAAAGCGAAAAAGTGGCATAAATTGAACTTTCGGAAAGCGGGGAGGTACCTGTATATATTTTCCCATTTGGGTTCACTCTTTAGAGACCACTTTCTCGACTACTATTTCAATATGTTTTAAAACTTTAAAAATCAGAAACTTAGCTCAAATTCGACTTATACAACATCAAAGACGTAGCATTTTTCGATAAAGTCATTTGTTACTTATTCAATATTGGCTATGGTGTGGAGATCTTAACCAACACCAGTTATACTTCTCTTTGAGCTTATCCAAATGATATTTATTATCAAGAGCAGACAAAGGGTTAATTTTCATTGTTTTTATTTAATATCAGACTAGTTACTCTATGATAGGTTAAACTTCAGGAGCATTATTAGATGAAGTCTTGTCAATTATTATTAACTAGTTTATCTCTTACCGTCAAAAAATGACGGTACAATTAAGTAATTTGGCAATTACATTGTACTTATAAAATATCAAAAACATTATGTGGCGCAGCATTTTCTTGTTTATGTTCAATATTTCCTGAATATTAGACTAATCTAAAGGTAAAATTGAGAAAAGATACAATTTATCAAGTGTAACGTAACACAAAATTCTATTTCTATTAAGTTACATCACCAGTCGTCACTGATAACGTAAGCGTGACAGACGACAAATGCAAATATGTGTAACATTAAAGATGGCAACGAATCGGGCGTTCGGGGAAAATGAAGAATGAAAGCTGTATGTTTAGATTTAAGGTTCTTTAGCTGGTTACTTTCATGGTCTAATCCAGGGGTCGCCAAACGTTTAGACCATCGACGCCTTCATGGAATTCTTGGCAGGGCAGGTACCACATCCTAAAATGTACCAAATCATCCTAAAATGTACCAAATCTTCCAAAAACTTACCAAATCCATAGTATATAATTATATATCAAAATTGGGAGATTAATAAGAAATCAATGGTAAAATACAAAGTAAACAAAAATATATGTCAAGAGATGTAAAACGTACTAAATATTCAGTAGACCCCTCCCGGCGTTTAATTTTGGTATTAGGAAAATAGACTCGACCCTGTCATTTTTCGACCACTTTGATAGCCCCATCGACCCACAGGGGTCCATATCGACCACCTTGACGACCCCTGATCTTAATAAGGCAGCTGTCGCGTTAAGAGAGGTTTCCTGAGGATGCGAGTTTGAGGCCGGGGGTTTTGTTTTATTTCCGATTCACGCTGCTTGTTGACGGTCGTAGAACGACTGTCTAAACTTCAGAACTCCTTTAATATTAAACATTCCCTGCTGTGGTGATTTGACGCCAACAAATGAAGCAGACCTGTTGAACACTTTCCCTTTGAGATCCTTTTGAGATCCTTTTGAGATCCTTTTGATTAAAACACATAACGTACAATGCTGTTCTTTTACTGATTATGTTGATAAAATATCTTTGCGGTGACCGATTCCAAGCTCTTCCAGTCATAGTTCAAGAAAACATTCAAAGCTTTTATTTCATCCGTGTTATGCAAACTTTTCAATGTCAATCGAGTCTATAATCCTATTACCAAGATTATTAGAAACCGTCAACCAAAACTGTCAACATAGGTTTCTTCAGTTTTGAAGTGATTCTGGATGACTTGGTATGTATGATTATGTCGCACCAATGAAGCTAGAGGGATGAATATTTGAACATCTACTCCTTATTATGTCTAGAAAAAAAAAGTTGTTTTTTTGTTTTTTGAAAACGAATAGATTTTTAGTGGGGGGTTCAATTTACAATGTATGTTTATGCTAAATTGGTCATTTAGTTTGTGTCTGGCAGCGCTCACGCCTGTTTTTAGTGATCCAACAAAAGCCGAGAGAAGTAACTTATTCATTGTACACCCTTTTTCCAACTTTTTAATTGATCACCCCCAACACGGCATTCTGCCAAATGACGTTCATCATGTGACGGTTTCTATTGATTGACTAATCAGACCTGTTATTTCTTAGGTTTCATTTCCATAACTAAAAAACGTGTTGCCTTCAATTGGTATCAATATCTGCATGATTGTTTTGGTACTCTGCATACTTGAATTGCTTTGTAAAATTGTTTGCACCTAGTTCAAAGCTGGACTAAGCCGTTCACAGTGGTACAATTCTTTTACTTTCAACATTAGACACTTGTTATATACAGAAGTTAGTGTGCCAGTGTCGCTGACCATGGCTGTGGGTCTGTTTCTCATTGTGTGTCCCATGCCTAAACCTTGTACCAAACATATATTTTCTTTCGGCAAAAACTAAGTGAATATTTTGCAATGCAAGACGCAATGTATTTGAGCTTGCAAAAAGTGCTGGCTCACGTGATAGAAACGATGGGGATGAAATTGCATTTCCTTTCGTGATTGGTTTAATGTTCTTCTTTAGCTTTAAAAAACGAATGGCGTGTGTGTGCGCGTATGTGCGTGAGCGCTTATTACCAACTTGGCACCCTGATCTGTGATTTGTACAAATTGGAATAGTGGCAAAAGTTAGAAAACAATGTAAACGAGATAAGGAATTCTCTTCAAAGCACATTGGGGTTAACCGGATGCGACATACACCTAAGGAAGGTCGGAGAGCGCTTCGGCCAAAACCTAGTACAGTGGATTCCGGTTAATAGGACCGCATCGGGGCCAACGGCTGGTCCGATTAACCGAACAACTTGCATAAAAACTACAACATCTTAAGTCCTTTTTGTTAATACGGTAGCACTGCTGCTTGGACCAAATAAACGGCGCATTGGTCATAATAAACGAAACGAAATAGCGATGACAATATTGGTTCTATTGTGCGGCTGGTCCTAATAACGATTGGTCCTATTAAGCGGAATCCACTGTATTCTAATCAACAAAAATTAGGATACGAGTCCGAATACTCAATATAAGGACAATAATTCACAGATCTTCAGACAGTACTTACGCCTCCTGTTACCAATAAACTTTGATTCGGAATGTATGACGTCACGTTGGGTAGAACTATAACTAATGAGGGGGGTTCCTGGGGTAGTGAGTTCGATCTTCACTGAGTGTCCCACAACTGTATCTCTGTGTGTTATTAAGCTAAGCTTAGTAAATATCAGATGTAACTCATGAGTCACTTTTATGTATTGCTGGTTCTCTGTATGTGCGTACGTTTTGGTTAAAGGCCTTTGGGTAATGTTCTTCACTATAAAGCTCGAATTCAATACTTTTACTTATTTTAAAATTCACAGAAGACTGTCGTGCGGGCGCCTGCGATAGAGCGAGGCTTAGTTTTACGGGTTATTGCTAGTGACTTCAACCCTTACTGGGTACCCCTCTATAATAGCCTTCTGCCAGACTACGTCAATCTTAGTAAATACCTACATCAAAGATAATCGACTCAAATTATAAAAATATCAGATTTAGCCATAATTACCTTTTTCTTTTTTCGTTTTCCCCCTTTCCTGATATTTCGATCCTACTTTGGCGCGAGGCTTCATCAGACTCGGATGAAGACCCACTTTGAAACCCCACTTTCGGAATATCAGGCAATGGAAAAAAAACAAGACTGGCTGCTGCAGGGTCAAGCTCCACTCCAACTCCTATTCCGACTGAAGAGGATTACTGCAACTTTTGTATTGCATATATATTAAATATGATAAATCTTCCTTAATATCTAAGACTTGTCAATGTAGTTAGTAAGACACCAGCCTAGCAATCACTAGGTCGTGAATTAAAATCACGGTAGGGGAACGGGGATTTTACATATCGGTTTACACCCCAAATTGTGGTGAGGGTTGTTCTTGTTCTTGTTGTTCTTGTTACGGTAGGAAAGTAAAGTCAACTCCTGACTTTGTCTTGGAGTTTGACAAAAAAGAAATAGGTAATTCTAGCCAAATCTGATGTTTTTATAATTTACTCACTGTCGGAGGGTAATCGGCCTGAGTAAAAATTGCGATAAAAGGCAACTAATAAATTAAGATGAAGGTAAAAAAAAGTAGTCATAAAACTTTAAAATGATAATGATTCATAATACTTCATCTAATAAAAACAAAATTAACAACAAAAAAAATCTAAAAAATGTACTATCTCTATCGGATGCACACACGAGTTTTCTGCACTAGAAAAGAGCTTCTGAAGACGCCGAATGAAACTCGGCGAAATGCATCAAGGCTTATCTCATGTTTGAGACGTAATACACTTTTCTCAATCTTTCATTTCCACATTGTCAAATTACCTCTACCATTCTGTCGGATTACCTTACATCAAACATTATCTCTTTACTATTTTCTTTTAATTTATCCAAGCTTCACTAATGACTCATTTCTTTTGTGCCATCTCATTTCCACTTAATATCCACGGGATTTAATCACCTATAACAGTCTGATCAATTTTTATAAAATTTATATCATTGAAAAGAAAAAGAAAAAAATCTGATGTGAAATTATTACATTCCATTATATAGAAACGGAGTTATTTGTTTTTTGGATTTTGTGGATTCCAATTGATTTTCTACGTGTTTTTAAAAAAGTTTTTTTTAACAAATGTAAACAAAACTACTAAGAATAAAAAATCAAAACATTTCTATATAATGAAAGAAACACAAAATTACATTGGAAAACGTTGCTCCTTATAGAGAACATGTTAAATGCACGCTCCTGGGCAAAAAAATGGGCCACACCCATATACATATACATGTACATTTGACCCATTTTTTAATTATTTTTTTTGCCCAAGAGTGTAGATATGCCCAGACCTACAAGACTAAGCAAATTGAGAGAGTGTTTTGTTCTGGATATAGAGTTTTTGAACCGTACCAATAAATACAAGATGATCATTTGTGTGTGTGTGTGTGTGAGAGAGAGAGAGAGAGAGAGAGCGAGAGAGAGAGAGAGAGCGCACGCACGCACGCATGTCTTTGTGCGGCGAGAATTCCCACAGCAATTACCGTGATATAAAAATTCACACAGCAATCAACCTAATATAAATACACTTGTCTATAACTTTGAGAAGGGCCATTAACATACCAACTTTTGTCTATAATTTTGAGAAGGGCCATTAACATACCAACTTTTGTCTATAACTTTGAGAAGGGTCATTAATATACCAACTTTTGTCTATAATTTTGAGAAGGGCCATTAACATATCAACTTTTCTTTTCGGACAATCTAATCTCTTCTTCCCATCTTTGATGTTGACATAACGTTTCGGCCGATTCATTCCACGGCCTTCTTCAGGTATAATATTTAATATCCGTAAGGAAAGAGAGTCTGTTTTATCGGTCTCTTTCTCCGTTGGTATACTAAACTGGTCCCTTAGTTTGTGTCCGGCAGCGTTCACGCCTGTTTTTTAATATTCGGACATTTTAGTGATCCAACAAAAGGCGAGAAAAGTAACTTATTCATTGATCACTTTGTTTTAATTGATCACCCCCAACACGCCATGCTGCCAAAAGACGTTCAATTGTATGACTAACCAGACCTGTTTCTAGCTGTTGATCATCTTTCTTGATTCTGGTGAACAATTCTGTGAATGGTGGTAACAATTCTTTCTTTCGGCTTCTTTTTAATGGTCCTGGAGCTATGACCTTCCTCATAATGTGAGTGAATCATTCTCTTCTTTGAGAATGACATCTGCTTATTTCCTTTAGCGTGGGATATCAAGCCTAAAATAAACAGATTAGATCTTGCATTATCTAATTACATCTAAAAAGAAAACAAATCAAGCATGTTGACATGCGTACTAGTTGGAAGTAGCTGAAATTCTCGGTTTTCATTTTGATGTCTAAATATCGAAAATTAAAGCATTTGAAGTATTTCGTAGTTAAAAATAACTGTTAGAAATGAATTCTCTAAACTCCCTACAGAATTGAGCACCCTAAAACCGAGTCCTAATAAAATGTAATAAATGTTCAAAGTTAGTAAATTAAATTTGACAAAAATTGAAAAATTAAAAAATCGAGATAATTGATCAGTTTGGATTGACTACAGTAATTAAACCCAAGTTTTTGAAGCTGTTACATTTTTTATCGGGCCATATACAGTAGATTCCGCTTAATATGACCACATCGGGACCAACGATTTTGGACACAATAACCGGCTGGTTTGATTAACCGAATAAAGCAAATAGTTTTCTATGGGGAGATATTTATAGAAAACTCTTGAAGCAGTAACTGTTGCAAGGGAGGTAATTTAGTCAACCACAACATAACACGGTGTATTTCTGAGAGTTCGATTATTTCACATTTAACTGGAGTCAGGAGGTAAACATATTTGAAAGATCGCGGTTTTAAGAACTAAAAATATATATTTTAGTAATTATATCAGATTTTATTCAAAATCTTTAATTAGGTAGCACTGCTGGTTGGTCCAAATAA
>VCCN01003999.1:1994627-2005663 GCA_006491835.1 Architeuthis dux | reverse complement strand
ATGTCACCTCTCTCATTTCATGTCCTATTCCATATTTTCCTATACTAGATTCACCAACATGTCCTTGGCCTACCTTAGCGTTAAAGTCGTCCATGAGTATTGTGTAATTAGTTTTCTCTTTGTCCATCGTCATAAAACTCTTCAATCTCTTGGTCCGAACTTTTCGAAGTTGGCGCGTAAACCTGGATTACCTTTTGCTTAGTCTAACTGTTATCCAAGCGACCCTGTCTGATATACTGTCAAAACTTATTACGTTGTCCGTGATGTTATTATTAACTAAGAATCCTACGCCATTTTTTATCGTCTCTCCCTTTATAATAGAATAGGTGGTTACTTACCTTAAGCTTTAGGAGATTTTCTCCTTTTCTGTGGGTTTCACTTATACCTACAATGCTGACCAATTCCATTTGTAGTTGGTCTAGTCTATGGTCCTTAGCTATGCCACGAACATTGTAAGTGTGGATCTTCATGTTGTTTAATTTGTTTAATGTCCAAGAGTTTGTCTTGCTTGGACAGTGTCTACTCGCTACACTTTGGAGTGCTTACTGTAAGTTACTATAGCTACTTGGTAATGTTAGTTCTAGTTCATTCATTCATTTCGGTCCCTTATCTCTTTAAAGCATCCATTAAATATAGACTAATGTTTTGAATAGTATATTATTCTGTCTACCATTTCGCAGATTAGACAATGGGAGACACAATGAAAGTGTAACATAGGCGCTTATGAACAAACGTAATAAGGAACAAGAAGAAGAATATAGATTATCATCATTTCAATATAAAATAATGTTCTGAATATTATAATGTCCTGTCTATCGTTTCGTAGATGGGAAGATACAACGAACGTAAAAAGGAAAAAGAAGAATATCATAAACTAACACAATACCCGTAAAGAATGTCGGCATTGTTTACGCATGTATCGGCACTTCTGCCTAGGATCAGTGTAGTACCTGTGTGCCCATTGAAAAGTGTTACGTAATAGATAGATACACATTGCGTTTTATATATGTGAATTCTTTTGACAGATTCTTTTTAGAACTAAATTTAACCGGATAATATATAATTTTCTTTTCTTTCTGTCTTTGCAGAGTTGAATTCTTACAAGCCAACGGCCGGCGAAAATATCACGGTGACTTTTTATCTGGTTAACAAAAATAAAGGCACAAGTAGTAAATAATCTATAGTTGGAACTATAGGCGTTTGCTTTATATGTAAACCTGTCGCATTTATACTTGAAAGGATAAATTGATTGAACACACCAAAGCATCCTTTGTTTCTTTGATGGTTTCGGCTAAATGTTTTGGGACTTTTTTGTTAGTCCCCACCAAATGCTAATGTCCATAATTTTAAAGTATGGGAGCCGAAAAAGAAAAGATTAAGATGTCATTTAATTTTCCCCATTGACTAGAAACTCAATTCGTGGTGTTAGTTTGGGGTCAATTTTTAACAGCAATTTGATTTTGGAGAAACAAAACATTTTAACCTTTCTCCTGAACGATTAGTCTTGTATATCATTTTAGTTGGGTTCTAGATCAAACAAGTTGTCAGATTTTTGCAGCTTTGCTCGAAGTTAGTCTCCACCAGACCCAAATGTTCATAACCAGTGGGAATTGGTAAGTTTATTTCGTTAGTCCCCTCAGGGTTAAGGTTTTTGTTTTCATTTTCGTGGTGGGGATTAGTGAAAAAGACGCAGAGAAAAAGAAAATGCTAGTTAATCTAATTTCTTTTTAGGCTTCTGTACTTTAAAATTACGGACGTTTGGTGAGGGTTAACGGAGAAAAAAAATCAATGTTCTTTTTTAACGTATTTTTTCTTTCAGCTTCAAAACTCTTTTCATAGAGCCTTATATCTATTCGTCTAAATTCCTGTGATATTTAACATTTCTACGTAGCAAAATCTAATGGTAAAAGAGAAAGAAATTTGCTTTACATTTTTATTATCTCCACTAAAGGAATTATACTTTCGTCTCGCCCGACAATGTATCTAAAAAAGAAAACGTTTAAAAATCCGCATATATAATAATTAGCCGTCTGTCCCGCTTATGTTATCAGTGACGTCAGGTGACGTAACTTAGTAGAAATAGAATGTTATGTTACGTTAAACTTGATAAATTGTATTTTTACTTAATTTTACCTTTAGATAATATGCAATATTTAAGGCAGTGGAATCCATATACTTTGGTTCAGTAGAAAGAGTAGAAGCGGCTTCACAATGACGAATTAACTAATACGAAACAACACCCTAGCATGGACGGCGGGGTGAGTTCAATCTACCCCCGTAGATTGAATAGAGGGTTCGGTTCGAAAGTCCGATAAGGTTACTGAATACGATAGACACCTGAAGAATGCCGGAGGGTACGACGGCTGAAACGTTGTGACTATAAAAACCAAGATGAGTATACAAGTTCGGATAAATCAGTGTATAACAGCATCTACAATGTCAAGAGTAAAATAACGGTATAATGCAGAGAACGTTAAATTCTTGTCACATTCTTTTTAGGGTGGTCCAAAAACATTGATACATTTTCACAGTTGTTGTAGATAACCTCCATAAGCTTGCTTTTTGTCCTTGTAGTATTTAAGTATTGTGTATAAAATCTCTGCAAAATTAGTGATCATTTAGAGGTCGCTCCATTTTTCATAATATTGTTCTTCACAATTGGGCCAACGCGTAGGTACGCCAAACCGATCAAAAGTGAGCAAAACACAATGCCTTTTCTGTTGTTAGGCTTATGTTAATTTTATATAATTCTAAACAGCTTTTATATACTATTTATTAATATAATATATCTATTCAGAAGATATTAATATTTAAAATATGTAGCTATTGAAAGTATTACAAAATGTACGATGCAAAAACGAGACATACAAATTAAAGATTATCATAATCGTATCTGCATTAAAAATGCAGTGAATCTTATCTAAGTAAATTTAGATTATGTATAAACATATTCTTTCATAATTTATTTAATTACTAATTTAGATTTTTAAGCAATGGGTCGATTCTTGCAGCATGAAACATCACATGGAGCATCAGCACTTGTACTCTCGTCCTCATCTTTATCTTCTTTAGATGAAGATGAAGAGGACTATAAACCATCGGTTCCAATTGTTTCTCCGTAAGGAGCTCCTCTTGCAAAGAAGATTGAGGTTAAGAACATTTTCAAGTCCCAAAAAGTAATGGGGACAGTAGATCAGATCGGATTGCTGCTTTGTAACTGGAGCTGTAGTAAAAGCCTTGGTCTATCTTTGATAACATGCTCTCAAAGCTCTATTCGAGAGAGAGGGTAGGAGGGAAAAGATAGCCCTAGAAGATCTGACATCATTCTCTCTAGAAGACTCTATCCTCCTGCATTGGGATGTGAATATCCTTCCTGATATTGAGGGAAGAAGACAAACGTGGATCGAATAGCAATTCTTATTTAATTGTCAGGAGAAGCTGCTCGGTGTCTCAAAGACGGGGCAGGGAACTGGAGAAGCACAGGCCTTCAAACTATAAGACAATGGTACATAGTACAGCTTGTGAGTGGCCTGGTGTTTGATACAACTGCATCCAATACAGGTGCATCATGGAGTCTGTGTCAGCATTTATGATGAATTGGGACATGAGCTCATTTAGATAGCTTGTCGATATCACATGTTTGGAATCGTACTTTTCATCAATATTTGGTTCAGCAGGCGACCTTGAAAGTGGCCTCTTCAACAGATCTAAAAAGGAATGGCAATCTTTCTCAAACAGAAAGGTTGTCCCACCACCGGAAAGCTTGTTCAAGAGATAAGAAAACAAATGCTCAACTACCTACCAACTGCATTGCACGCAACTCTCCCTCGTGACGACTACAATGTATTCCTTGAAGTGTCCTTACTCTTCCTGGGGAGAAAAACCTCCATTCGATTTCCATGTTCAACCCACCTCGCTAGGTGGATGGGAAAGGAGAATTAGGCACTAAAAACCTACCTTTTCGGAAACCAATTCCAGCTCACGCCACGTGAGGAACAAAATGTGACTCAGCTGGCTTTATTTGTCAGTTTAATTTACGAAAGATACTGGCATGAAGCACCAATGGCGACACACGCTCCTCTCAATGACCTTGAAATGTTGTGCATTCTGTGAAGATATCCCAATAGAGGAGTTGGAGAAGCAGCGAAAGCCACTCCATGAGATCATCTGTGCTACTTGTCGGAGCATCTGATTGGACTGGCCTTTTTTGATGACAGGATTAGTACAAACACAAAGAGATAAATAGTGCAAAACCTCGAACACCTCGCATCGATGCCAGAGATGCCAGGTGATTGTATGGATAATGGATAATGACGTGGCATCAATCGTCACAAAGAGGACATGAGCCTCTTTGATACCCTGAAATACACACCAGTTCATTTAAAAGGATCCACAGGATTGGTCAGATGGTGACAACTACAAAGAGTTTAGAGAGCGTGCCATGGAAGTTGTCAATGATGCTAATGAGCTCTCATCCAACGTTACAATGAAACGTTAACCAAAAACGAAGACCAGAAGCAATACCGCTCACCGAAAGCAAATTCCAATACCATCCAAGGGTACACTGACGGGGGAGGAACAATGAAAACTAACTTCTTTTCTTATATATGTAATACATATCATTTTCTTATGTAGAACCAAAAATAAAAACTATAAATCAATTTTTCAGAAAATTGTATTCTATTCATGAAATTTCCTATTTCTTTTACAAAAGTGGTCAAATGGAGTGACCTTTAAATGGCATGACATTTTGTAAATATATTTTCTACACCAAGGAGCATAAAGCAGCCTTGTGGTGGGAACTTTTCATGACTTTTATTTCTTTGGACCATCCTATATATATATACATTTTTATAGGGGGGTCCAAATAAATAAAGGTATTGAAAAGTTCTCTCCACAAGGCTGCTTGTATGATTTTTCAGAAAATTGTATTCTATTCATAAAATTTCCACATAATAAAACGCAATGTGTATTTATTTGTCTTATGTCACCCCTTTCACGTCACCACATGATGACGTAGTAAAATCGAATGTCATGTTATGTTTATCTTGTGATAAATTATTATATAATAACACTTTTCAATATTTATACTCAAAATATAAAAACAATGTTACCATCGGCAATTTGCCCATCTCTTTGTATTGGACTCTTCCAATTTCTTTTCCCGTATCTTTACTTAATTCTACTTTTAGTTTAGTTTAATATTCAAGAAATATTGAACATAAACAAGAAAGTGCTTTGCAGCATAATGTGTTTGTTATTTTATAAGTACAATGCAATTTCAAAATTACTTAAATATATCCGTCATTGTTTGACGGTAAGGGTAAACTAGTTAATAAATAAAGGGTTTCGTGTAACGGAACGGAATGGAATATACTTGTAAAATCTACGAATGCTGAGGCAGTGACGATTTGAAAGCTAAACATGACACCACTCTTCCTTGATTAGCAATATCACAGACACGTTAGCACCTAAAAATGTGATACCTGTTCATTTTGATATAATCGCACACACAAAACAAATATGCATATAAACATTCAACTGTAGGGCAATGTACCACTACAAGACACTACAAGTGTTTATTCCACACACATAATACGAAAATGTCACAACTGAACACATGTCCTCCTTTGCTGATTAGTACATTACCACCAATCCATCGATGATGAAATACTGACTCTGATGAATGTCCGGAAAAAACAAACAATAAATACATTTTAAAAAGTACTACATATATACATACAAGGTCTGACCGGAAATTATCCAGCCATTTTGAATATCTAGAGAACCGGTTACGCAGCCTTGATGTAACTTGGCAACCAATCAGAGTGGACCTTACTATGCACGCATGAACAGGCACTCTCCCGTGGGGGTTATTCAGTAGGCAGGCAGTCGTCCTTGAATAAGCGTGTGTACTGTGTGACCGACGCATTCACAATGACCGACTTGACCATACCATTCTGTCCATTCTGCACGTCTCGGGCTGGGGTTTTGGCAAAACATCGCATCACCCAGTCTCCCTTTCAGCCTCCCTACGGTCCAGATTTGGCTCCTTACGACTTCTGGCCTTTCGCCGTTGAAAGGGAGGAGATTTCATACCGTGGACGAGATTGAGGAGAACGCGATGAGGCAACTGCTGGCGATCCCGAAAGAGGACTTTGCAGATTGTTTTGAAAAGTGGAAGGCATGCTGGTATAAGTGTGTGCGGTCCGAGGGTGGTACTTTTGTGGGGACTAAGGCACCATTGCCCTAGGTAGGCTATTTTCTTTTGTTTATATTAAATGGCTGGATACTTTCCGGACAGACCTCGTATTAGTTAAAAGGGAATAAGCGTTGTCATTTGGAGCCAATGGGGCGCTCCCCCTCCCGCTCTCTCTCTTTTTGAAGAGTTATGCTACGAATAACGAAAATACGTATTATTAGTAATTGACTAGTGGTCGATTTGTGGTTTTAAGCGAACAGTAGTTTGTTTTGAAGAAAACTAATTTTTATGTTAGGTGGGCGGTGGCATGTTTTAATCTCTTTAAAATATGACAAAGTGAGCTGTGAGCGATAAAAAACGGTTGAATACCCCAGGACTATATCTCTGCTCGCCAGTTTATTTTACTAAAGGAAAATGTAAGAATTGTAAATCACACGTCAGCAGCCACTGAAGCCAAATGCCTGCCTTATGTAAGAGAAAGGAAGAATAGCAGAAGAGAAAGGAATCGGAAAACTACGACCGGCAGGCCAAGTCCGGCCTCATTTCATCCGGCCCGCAGACTTCATTGAATATGTGACTTTGCACACAAACATCCTTTGTTTTCCTTATCTATATTAGGATAGTGAACAATAAAATAAAGTATTAAAAAAATAGAGCAAAAGTCTCATTTTTTGCAGTGGCCTTAACCGAATCAACATTTCCTAGCTAAAAATGTTTTAACACTACGCATTCCTGCTGTTCTATGAATATACACAAAATCTGAACCACAATTTGACAATAGACTTTCCTCCTAAAAAAGAATTACATAGTTCTCATTGACTGATAGAACGCGGAGATTTATGTAGATATATACTCCTAATGAAAAACATCAAAGTAATTAAAAGAGTAAAAAAAACCAGCTGTTTTCACAGCCTTGTATGATCATTGTTTCATTTTTTTATTCGCTTTTGGCCGCAAGACATGAAAACATTTCTAATCTGGCCAGCCTCCAAAAACGTTTGCCGACTCCTGGGTTAGAGTATGGCAGCTGAATTGACTGATCGATTAGCTTGGCCTGGTCTGGCACAAGGCCACAATAATGGGACATCCAGTAAAGACAATATGTAGTTAGCCAGCATGATGATGTAGTTACAGAGACAGCAGTCGTGTCCAATCGAGGGATGGAAATGGGGGGTGGGCGTATACCTACTTCTCAATTTCCAGGGTTTTCATGTTCAACGTCTACTAATAAAGACATCACTGTATACCTAGTTCCAAAAACCAAGCCTTACCGTATACCTAGTTCGCAAAACCCATTTCAATCAGTGGTCCAATCCACCGAAAAAAGCGGGGAAAGTGATAGTGTTTCTTTTATATTTTCAGAAGACTGGCGGGCCTGTTGGTAAACAAATGGGGAAAAGTTAAGATTCGTAAATTATGAGGGGTCTACTGTAAATAATAACAATAACATGAACAAATGGTATCAGAACAAAACAGAGGCTGCCCTAGAAAAAAAAAAGAAAAACAACTGCGACGTTGTTTACACAATCATTTCTCAAGATTTGTTTCTGTAATAAAACTATTTGTTTCCAATTGATTTTTCAAGTTAATCCCAGTTAAAACGCCCGAAACAAAAAAAAGAAATAATCATTGCATCAAAAATAAAACGAAAAATATCGTCCGAAATGCAATATAATTCATTGGGGAAATGAAAAAGTTATAAATATATATATGAAGTGTATACCTTAGTTATAAACACTGTATAGTCTGCTTTCTTTCTTTTTTTCTTTCTATGTTTTTATCTCGAGAATTGATCTGAAAAAACGAATAATATGACGAAGTGTGACGTAGAAAAGAAAAATTCCTCTTTCTTCACCTACACTCTCTATCTTTCCTTTTTATAAACGCTATGAACTGATTCATATTGGTCTGAACGAAAAACCTTTTGGCATTCAAGGAACTGTCGACTTTCGTCGCAGTTAACAAAAATAGGACACTTTGGGATTTTGACATCCAGACTGACGACCCAGTCCAAGCGAAAAGAATAGATCTGATAGACGTAAACAAGGAAAAGAGACCTGCCAGATCGTGGACGTAGCTTTACCAGCAGACCACAGTGTGAAGTTAAAAGAAAGCGAAAAAATGAAAAATGCCAGGACCTTGTCCGGGAACTGAGAAAACTGTGGAACGTAAAGGTTATGACCGTGCCCATCACAGTTTGAACACTTTGAACCGTGTCAAACACTAGAATCAAGATTGGATGAATTGGGAATACGAGGAAGAATTGAGATTGTCCAAACCACTGCGGTGCTGGGGTCTGCGATGATAGTGAGAAAGGTTATTCAGATTTGAAGATAATTGCTGTCATTCAATCTCCAGAAATAATCACCAGACATCTGGCGTGGACATGCAATTGTCAAGGAAAATACCAGGAGCTGAAAAAGGTGACCCTGAAGGTCAGGGTAGTACCAATAATAGTAGACGCACTGGGAACTGTGCCAAAGACATTAAATAAAAGATTGGAGGCGCTAGAGATAAGCGGATGGGTAGAGACTATGCAGACCACAGCACTACTGTGGTCTGCACGAATACTGAGGAGAGTACTTGAGGTATGAGACTTGCGACCACCAGTTGTCAGCAATAGCCTAACAACTAAAATGAAGAAGGCACGAAGTGGAGAAAAAACAGGGGAAGATTGGTACGGCACAAACCACAGAGCTGCTGTGAAATGTGGGGGACGATAAGGGGAGGTCTGGAGACCTGGAGACCTGAGGAGACTTACTGTCACTCAGCCTTCAGCGATGACCACCAGACATCGGGTGAGAAAATGCAAACCACAGCACTGCTGTGGGCTGAGGTAAAATGAGAGATGGGCTGGAGACTTGAGGAGACTTGCTGTCACTCAGTTTCCAGCGATGACCACCAGGAATCTGGTGTGCACAAGTACTACTACTACTACTACTACTACTACTACTAGTAGTAGTAGTAGTAGTAGTAGTAGTAGTAGTAGTAGTAGTAGTAAAAGGAAGAAGAAAAACAAGAATGTTTTGAATTTCTTTTAAAGAAATACTGAAAATTGTCAATATAATGTATATCGTCAGTAATATAAATTCAACTGAATACTTTTAAAACGTGAATGGTGCGTTCAGCAATAAAAACCGAAATAGAATTTGAACGTCACACATCAATAGTTACAATAACGTGGTGTCTTTTTAAAAAAATCTTTTTGTCAAACAAATGATTTTAAAAAGTTCAAAAAGTAAAAATCCAGGAGAAACTTTTCTTTTCCTTTAAAGTGTCAAAAGTGAGGGGGAAATTTTCCGATTTAAAAGAAATGTTTTAAGCAAGTCGGTGTTTGAAAATTCATGTTTTTAGCGAGAGGTTCAATTCACAATGTAAGAATAATACTAAACTGGACCCTTACTTTGTGTCCTTCTGTGAATCTTTATTGTGGGGTCTGGGTTTGCGCTTACACCGATAATAATAATAATCTGATATCTATTTATCTATCTATCTATCTATCTATCTATTCAATTTTGACCTCTTTCCCGGCGTAGATGAGTACCTCATCTATTACAATTATTACTTATTTTATTTAGAATATTCCATATTTTATTTAGAAAGAAAGAGCAGGGGAAAGTGAGGTTAAATAGTTTACTGAAGAGGTAGGAAGAGAAATGCTGGTTAGGTAGTTTAATAAGAGGGTATGAAGAGAGGGCAGAACAGAAAGTTAGGTAGTTTACTGAGGGGGTAGGAAAGGTTTTGCATATGAAACTAATCCATGTTTGTATAACAGATAAAATCAAGGACCGGCTACAAAGATTGGACAGGATAAGCGAGAGAATAAGAAGAATAGGGTGCGAGAAGAGCAGCTGCATGAGATAAATGATAATCTTAGTTATCAACACCCGTGGAATTTCCACGGGTCCAGCTATTATTCAATTATTAAATGAATTATTTTTTTATAACTTAAACATCAAAGAATAACGTTAGATTTTAATTTAAAAATAATAATTCCGAATTCCTGTAGAACTTGGCCTGGTGGATTCGATAGAAAAAAGATTGAAGAATTTCTCCTTCATCTTGAAGAAAAAGAAGACAGAAAAAAAGAATATTTTTCATTTTAATTTATTCATTTAATTATCTTTTGTTATTAAAACATTCATAAGATTTAGAGTAAATAAACCAATTATCCCCTTTCAATTATTGTTTGCTAGTTCATAGGTGTATAATAGACCTATCCACAGTCTCGATTTCAGTTTGATAAAACAAAGGAAAAAAACCTTGACCTCTAGTTATCTTTGATTCCCAACGCATATGGTTGTTTTAGAAATACACGATTCATCTTTGACTACAGTAATGAAGATTTCGTTGGGACTTGTCGACCTTGGTCTCATTTTCCCAAAGAGACTCAGGAAAAGTCTATTTCCATAATCGAGTCTTATTTGAATATGAATGGGTACTTGAAGGGAGCAGGAAACATTAACCAGCGTGAATGGAGATGATGAAGATGAGTACCTATTAACTTCCTCTACTTGCAAATCAAAATTTACAACATTTCATTATCGATAGTTCTGTTTGCTAATTGATTACCAAAACTTTAAGAGAAACCTTTATATAATTCATTCACATAAATATAAAGCATTCCTTCCGTTTGTTCAAGTTCACTCGATTCTAAGGTAGATTTGTTTTTGCGCTTAGTTTTGACGGAATCTTAAAGATTTCAGTCATAGAAGTACTTGATTTTTTAATACTATATTCTGTGGATTTTCAATTCAACGACCGTAATGTCTAAAAGACCGTCCAATCGAACGACTCCAGTAGAGGCAAAGATAACGAAATGGTTTACAACAAA
>VCCN01003999.1:1963049-1975555 GCA_006491835.1 Architeuthis dux | reverse complement strand
TCTGTCCACACGATATCTCCAAAAGTGCTGAATGGATGTCAATTAAATTTTGTGAAAGGGTGGGCAATGGGGTAAGAAAAAGGTGGTAAAATTGGGGTGGATCAAGGAATCTATTTTGAATTGAGAGATATTTTTCCGGTTTTTTTTCCATACATTCATGTACATGCTCATGACAGAGGCGAGGTAATTGAGAATAGATCCATGCCAAAATTTAATCAGTTCTTCCGTTGCATATTGGCCACTCTTCCACAAAATTGCATTGAAATTCATTGAGAACTTTTTGAGATATCTTGTGGACAATGAATTTTTAGTGCTAATATGTGGTGGATATATAAATACGCCTATCATCCACCCTTCCACAAAGTTCTGTTGATATTCACTGATAACCTTTGGAGATATTGTGTGGACAGCTATCTCCAAATGTTCTTGTGTCTGTCCACACAATATCTCTAAAGGTTCTCAGTGATTTACAATAAAATTGTGTGGAAGAGTAGACAATAGGCTACAGAAGAAGTGATTAAATTTTGGGGTGGATCAATGTACAATGGCGTTGGCAGAGGTATGCGCTCTCCGAGTGCTTTCTAGTTGGCTATGCTATTCCCTTTTCTCATGATCCTTCCTCGACATTTAGGCTGAGTTGACTTAATTATGGTTCATTTGTTGATGTAGTTTGCTTTTGTTTTTTGTCCATATGCAATATCAGTTAAGCTAAGAACTAGTACAGAGAAAGCCACTTATTGTGATCATTCATGGTTATAAAAAGACTTTGCATTATAAAAAATGAATATGAAATTTATGATAAATTTAAATTCATTTTAAATAAAGTGTTTGGGACTGACTGATTTTGATAGCATTATCTGTCATTATGATAAACTGCTTCCTCTGTAGTACCAAACTTATTCGTCTTTGTTGCTTTTATCACCATTTCAGCTCATGCAATTTCCAGTCATCATCAGATATATTTTCCATATAACACCCTCAGGTAATTACTAACAGAACCTTTTATTTCACTTGCAGGAGAATACTGTACTAAATAGTAGGGGGTAAAATGTCACAAAATATCTGTCCACAGTATTGTGAATGAATGAAGGGAAGGAATGACTACCAGGAATACATTGCTAATATGTTCTACTAACATGGACTACCAGGTGTTTTGGCTGAATACATGGCATAATGTCTCTGTGATGTCATTGGTCCAACATGGCCGCCGCTATGGAAACTCACTCAGATTTTCATCAATTAGTTTTTAATTGAATAATTTGCATAGGAAGTAATTTGTTCAGCATACAAAAAAGAAACAAAGATTAATAGCTATTTTTCATTGCAACTGAGCTGTAGACGAGGTCTCTCTTATCAGCTGTTTGAGTGGCACATGGATTGCTTTATCTTGTGGGTCCAGTTTCAGCAGCTGGACAGGAGTCTCTATCTTCACCATTTCTTCCCTTTTGATAAAGCATGACAGCAAGCCTCTCAGGGTGAACTTCCGAGATTGATCATCTTTGGCGCATCTGGATCTACTTGGCTCTTGTCCACTTGGAATATCCTAAGGAGCTTCCAGTTGACCATAGGGCCATTCATTGAGATCCAAGTGGTGACAGGGTTCTATTGATTTTCTCCAAAAGCTTCTCTGCTTGAGTGTATCTCATAAACTCTGAATCAAAATAATGCATGGCTACCTTCCCTTAACATCCACTCCAGTACCACACAACAACATCCATCTGTTCTTTCTGTGTCACTTTATTCAGGCATTCATCAAAAGATGCTACATAAGACTGCGCTTTTCTTATATCTTTGATCAGCTGCTCTTTGAAATGGGTTACAGTACTTTCAGTTTCGTTTACATCACTTTGGTCTAAAATCACTTTTGTACCCACAATATCTCCAAAAGTTCACAATGACATTTTGTCGAATGGTGGGCCATTGGCTAAGGAAGAATTGATGAAATATTTGGGTGGATCCAAGGATATTATTTCGATTAAGAGGAAAAAAAATATTCCAGGATCCGTCAAAAAATCTCTCAATGGAAGAAATAGCTAGATCCACCCCAAAATTTTATCAATTCTTCCTCAGTTCATGGCCAACCATTTGACAAAATGTCATTGATGTTAATCTATATAAACTTACAGAGGTGAAGATTGTGCTCCCAGATGCATGTAGGTTGTTGAAAAGTTGCAACCTAAGTGAGATATCATTTCTGGTGTGGTTGAAAGTGTGTTTGCTAACATGAGACACACATTAAAATATTATTTACATAAAGCAAATGGAATATTGGTTACTCCTGGCAGTGATTTTTGCACAGATCTCAGTGGAGGATGAGCCAGCTATTGAGGCCGATGCCCTGTACAACAGTCATAAATGTGGCCAATACAAGTCACGAGGCAATTACCAAGGTTGTCGTGGAAAAAAATGTGGAGGTAAAAAATAATCCAATCGGTGCTGATGGCAGGATTACCCACGGTTATATTTGTGGTTCCTGTAATCATTGGGCTCATGCCAATAATACTGTTCTTAGCAATGATAGTGAAGCTGAGGAAGTGCAGGTGACGTTGATGGCATCAGAAAAACAACTGAATGAGGTTATGGATTCTTTTATGGCGGAGGCCATTGGTTTTGTTCTTGTTGACCTGGGTTGCTCTAAAACAGCATGTGGTAAATCATGGCATACCAGTTTTCTGGATACCCTCGACAAAAAAGAAAAAAAAGTTAAATCGAAACAGAGCCATCCAATTCCAAATATAAATTTGGGAATGGACGAAGAGTGAAAGTCCTGCAGTGTTAGCATACCTTGTGTTCTGTCTGAAAAAAGGGTCAGAATAGAGACTGATCCTGTTGAGTAAGTCATCAATGCAACAACCTGAATGAAAATCTGGTGAAAGATTTGGGGGGAAAACCCTTCAACCTACTACATCCAGTCTTGGGCACTACATGCTTCCTATTTGTTGTGCTCCTAATACAGAAACAGTAGCAAGCTGAAAATCTTGCTCAAATTACATAAGTAGTTTGCGCACCCATCGTATGAGATGCTTAAACAACTACTAATTGCTGCAAATTGTGAAGAAGACCTGATTGAAGCTGTAAAACAAATATTTTTATCTTGTGATGTGTGCAAGCAGGATAGAAAAGCCCAGCCCAGCAGTATCTCTTCCTCTCACATCTTCATTTAATGAAACTGACAATGGACGTGAAGTCTTGGCATGATGTATATTTTTTAGTTCTGGTTGACATGGCCACACACTACTGCACAGCAGCAGCGATAAAAACGAAAATATATACAATATTCACCAACTGGATTGCTTATTTTGGTGTGCCTAGATCAGGCATGGGCAACCTTTTTAGAGCAGTGGGCCACAAATTCACCATCAGAATAATTTTTAGAATGTTAGGAACCTTTTTTGCTAACAACATATCTTGCATGCACCATTTCGCTGAACTTTGTTTGCCCTTTAGAAAAAAAGCGTATTTGGGCTACCGATCTGTTTCTTTAGGTGTTTCAATTTCAAGCTTTCTGATATCTCCTTTAAATTTATCATAGCCGGAATGTTTAGTTGTTATGACGCTTAACATTAAATTCTTTAAATGCGGAGTGACATATTTGACACCTTGGTCTGTTTTTTACTTAAGTAATCATTTGTCCACTCATCCTAGAATTTTCTTATTTCTTCAAAAAATCTTCCCTTTTTCTTAGATGAAAATGTAATACGTTGTTTTCTTCATGAAATTAAGTGTGCCATTCAGAAATTCAAAAAGGCTGCATGTGGCCCACGGGCCACAGTTTGCCCATGTCTGGCCTAGATGATTCCTCATGGACAACACAGGTGAGTTCAATAATGAATGCAGGAGAAATTTGGGAGACTCATTTGGTATTAGACTTCTGAACATGGCAGCAGAGTCCATGGAGTAACAGCACTTGTGAAAAACTAAACCAAATATTAAGTATCAGTGTTAATCTCTCTATAGCGCTAAAGATTTCCTCATTGAAAACATGCGTCTTTCTTTATATAGCGCCATTCACCAAGGGGGATAATTCCTCATGTGAGCGCCATCTACTCTAAACAGTCAACTATCATTTGAAATTCATTGAGAACTTTTGGAGACATTGTTGGAACAACAGTGATGTAAACGAAACTGATATTTGCTGATTTAGACGAAAGTGCTGTACCCCTTTTGAAATATGGGCACAAGGCAAAACATCCAAAGTAAACAGATTTTGTTGCACCACATAAAAACCGTTTGGCAATTTTGCTGCCTGGAAACATCTGACTAACAATGACTATTCATTCAACTCCAGCTCTGATATGTCAGTGCGACATTACCATCTTGATTAACTAGCGAATCTCTGCTTCAAGCATGGCTCTCGTCTTGAATAAAATACTGAGCTGCCTTGTGCTACTGAGCCTTTTCCCAATTCTAGTGCACTGAACACTGTTGTGCTTCCATGACTGGCACTTTCCTTATATACAGTGGTTGTTCATGGATCTTGTTTGACAGCTACTTCCCTCTCCTGTGTCGGATGAAGATGTCACCCTCATGAAATGTTTTCTCTCTCTCTCATTATTTAACTTTGACCTTGTGCAGGACTCTTGAGTGCTGAGATGCTCATATTACCAACATCAAGACTTCTTGCCAAACTTGCAATATGCCCTACGTTAATATGATCCTGAACATAACCCTTTCAGATGAACTGTGAACTAAATGCTTGGCCTCTTGCACCTCCAGATATTTTTTAAAAATAAATGTTTACATACAATACATAAGACGCCTATAATTAGGGCGCTTCCGGTTTATGTGTTGCATAAAAAGGTCATTTTGCAGTTTGGCTGGAAAGTTTTGACTAAAATTACCTATGGTTACCTTGAAGGCCAGTGCCACCTATCCCATGTTCATCCTAAAGTCAAGTTACCCGTATCAGCATTTTATTAATAGATATGATAAAATTAACTTATAGAAACACTGCCATCATGGTAATAGTTGTCTACATGAATATATAAGCAAGAAAGTTAATTTGTCTATTTCTGAGATAAAGATTATACAGATTTATTCAAACTGTGGTTATTATAGTCACCACCGTTGCATTGTCCATCTGCTAGCAGTATTATTATGTTAGCATCACTTTTCAGGGTTCTGATAGTCATTCTTTCCTTTCTTGTGATGTTTGGTTTGGGTGGCTTGGCTTTCTCTAGTGCCATCTCACCTTTCCATCCCAAGTTGTCTGCTTGACCAGGATAGAACAGACATTAGGTTTCAGGCTCCAAAACATGGTGGTCATGAACAGGGAGAGAATCCATTGTACCAGATGCATGAAACAGCAATTAAAGTGGTGAACTCTCCAACAAGAAATCATTCCTTGGATAGAAACAGAATCTAAGAAGTCTTATAATCAGGAAAAATAGAGAAACTATAATAGGGAAAGATTGTTGGATATTTAGGCAGCTGTGGATTGGGGGGGGGGGTCACAGATTCGAACCCCACCAGTGTTGAAAGTTATAAACAGGATATCGGCCAAGACTCAAACTGCAGGTGCCAGGGACTGGAAGAAACACCGGGTGTTGAAAAGTTACAAACAGGATATTGACTAAAACCCTGAGTTGCAGAGGGTGGGCTGGAGAATCAGTGTGGGCATTCAAACCCCAAAAATGCCACACAGAGCACCCTCGGAAGCCAGAGAGACCACTTAGACTTGCGATGAAGACAGGACCAATTTCCCTGTTGTCAAAGGGCCCATATGCTCTGCTGTCTAAGAAAAGTCTGTCGGCTCTCATTATCTCTCTCCCACTCTTCATTCTCTGCCACTGAACAATGTGTCTGATGGAATAAAAATATATCCTCATACTTTTGTAAAACAAGTCTCCAGCCTTGCTTTTTCACCAAGTCCAGGATTTTCTTCCCGCGGACCTGTGGCTATACAAGATCATTGTAGCATCAGTAGTTGTCAACATCATTGAATCAATGATACAGTAAGCTATTACATATGTAGTCTCCTCAAAATTCACAAAGATTGTATTCCACTAAGGCAGGGGTCACCAAACTTTTTAGACCATCGACCCCTTCATGGAATCTTTGATCCCTCATAGACTCCCAGGCAGGGCTGCCAAAATAAAGATATCAAATGTACCAATACAACATCCTAGAATGTACCAAATCCATAATTATATATAAAAATTGGGAGATTAACGAGAAATCAATAAACAAGAATATATATGTCAAAAGAAGTAAAATGTACCAAATATTCAATAGACCCTTCAGATATTCCCATCGACCACTTTGTCAAACCCTGCATTAAGAACTCTGCATACTTTGTGGAGACAAATGGTGAGTTTGGACGTTGTGAGCCCCTTAACTATCTAGTGGTTCCTTTCCTTGGGGAATGTAACCTAATGGAGATGGCAAATATATACATGGAATACTTTGAAGTAATCACTCTAAGAACAACACTGGCCCTCCTAGAAAGATATATAAGTACTGCTGGACCATGTGAATTCACAATGGAAAAGAAAAACAGGCCTTCCTGGATGTACCAATAACTTACACAGAGCAGGGGTTGAAGACATCTGTATATTGTAAGACCCTGGATAATATCTGAATTTCAATTATTGTCACACACAAGTTAAAAGAAAAAGGCACCAGAGATACTGAACTACATGGAGTAAGAGACAAGTCTTGTACCTATGTATTTAAAAATAAATAAAGAGAATACAGAAGAAGCAAGTTATTGGTGGATAAGGGTAACAATTCAGTACAATGTATTGTTCAATTGAGAAAGAAACAAACAAAACCATGATTTGTTTTTCTTTTTTTTTTTTTTCTTTTTTTTTTAATTGTTTCATTTGTGGCATCATCACATAGAAAAACCCTAATCATCTTTTTTACAGTATATTTTTATTTTGAAAATTTTATTAATGATAATGACAGGTCATGTTATGGATGAGATGAATGAAAATGACCATGGAAATAGCTGAAATGTTCTTTAGGATAATAACCTCATTTACAACCAAGATTTAAGAACAAAAAAAAAAAAAAATCTAAAAGATGATGTAAAGTAAGAAAAGGAAGAGGCAAGGGGGGAGGGGGAAAAAGAGTGAGAGGAAAAGAAAAAGTGACTGTAAGAGGTTAGAAGGTTGGAGGGTGGGGTACAGGAAGTTTAGTTTATGAGACTCAAGTAGAGTTTGGATCACCGAGCAATGTTTGGAGGCATTCCTGGGTAAAGTGCTGCTCCATAGCTATACTGAAGTGCCTGAGTTGACGGCAGCAATAGTTGATTCGCGCGAATTGCTCCAGGAAACAATGTATGGTAGTTTGGTAATGGAACATAGGCAGCAGTTATCAATTTGCCTGAAAAAAACAAAGCGGAAAAAAAAAACATTACAATTGTACAACAACTTCAGTAGTCTATCATGTTTTAGATAAATTAAACATTTCTAATTAGAACAATTTTTTTTATATTAAACTTATTTTCAATATTTTTTTTTCATTTTATTGTCTTAACCGTTTATTTTTAAACCCAACTTAACTTATTCTCATGGAAAAAAGAAATCATTAATTCTTGTGATCAAAGTGTACCGATTGCCTTACCTGCGAAGTAGCGACCATGTAAAGCATTGACTGATGCCACAGCTGCAGCTATATTGGGACACTTCACATAGACATTGCCTTGAACTGAAGCTTTATCAACATAAATATGCACAACACCTCCATGTTTGTTGCATTCTTCAATAACGTCATCTCGAATTTCTTGATCCCAATTAACTTTGGATTCTCTGAAAACAAAAGTAACATCTTTGATTAAATATTTTCTTACATTGTTTCTATGACAATAGGAAAAGCTTCAAGAATTAGATTTAAAAACAGAACAATTAACTTATAAAATGAATTGTGAGAATATTTCATTTGCAGTTTCATTAATACTAAATATATGAAGTAATTTGGTGGAATTGATTTTTCAGTTACTGAAAGTCAACTATTTTCCAGAACACGTGGGAACCCTGATTTAGATAACTTGTCAATAATCTAACTATATAAATACCATTGTCATGCTATTCCAAGCCGATATATAAAATTAAGAAATACTACTGCGACCACAATTCAATCGCCTGACCTAGACAGTAGCAGTGATGATATACTCACAAGCACGAGAAGAAATGAGGATTGTCAGTCAGTCAGATAGGTAGGGGGAAGTGGATATCAAAGCAGCTCAAGTTGCTAGACAGATAGCCTAATTTAAACATTTTTTTAAAAAGTCACTGAAAATTGTAAATGACTTTGACAAGCAAATTACGGATGGATTAAAAAAAGCATACAATGGGCTACAATTACAAAATAGTTATCAATTTACTAGAGTATAATACCTCGATTATAATGGGATCCCCACTTTTTTTTTTACTAAAAAATCAGTAATATATTTTATCCTCTTATCACTGCAAATTAAAAAACACATAAAACTGACATGGTTCCTGCTTTTGGTTTTAATTTACCTAAAGATCCAAATTCTGTATTTGTTGGTTTGTTACCATAATACAGCAAAAATGTTATCAATCATTTTTGACTGGTTCTATGCTAGTAATGTTTATAAAAAAGGAATACTTACGAGGAAGGATCAAACATATTAGCCAACATAAAACATTGGGTAGGAATTGGTGGTCCATTGGCTGCTTGTGCTGGCTGTCCTGCCCCAGGTGCAGAATTTGGTGGAGCTATTAGTGCCGCTGCAGCTGCTGCTGCTGCATTTGCTGAAGCATTTGCAGCTGCATTGGATGTTGGGGACTGTGTTGCTGGGGGAGGTGGAGGAGGAGGAGGTGTAGCAGCATCTGATGAGTTAATGTTTAGAGCATTAGCTGCATACTGTGGAATCTGGAAACCAGTACCTGAAAATATCAAGAAGAAATATTATTGTTATTACGAATATCTTCCAGGAAACAAAGTTCAATACAAATATTGATAGTCGAGCATTGAAAACTGGCAGATCAATCAAATCATGACTAATAATCAGGAATTAAGACTACATCCAAAATGACAAAACTATTACTGAAGAGATAGTTAGCAATTAATATCACCAGATTCTGACAATTTCATTATAGATACTTCTTGCCATTATTAGATTAACTTAGCATTTTTTTTAAAAACTAATACTGTAAATCACATTTAACTGGAACAATTTATATCAAACATTTAGAGCAGGGGTCAGCAAACGTTTTAGACCATCGACCTCTTTATGTAATCTTTGATCCCTCATCGACACCCAGGCAAAAGAAATTTATCAAACATACCAATACCACATCCGCAAAGTTACAAAATCCATAGTGTATAATTATATATAAAAAAGTATGATACTCCAGGCATTTATCGACCCATTAGAGGGACGATATCAACCACTTTGGCGACCCCTGATCTAGAGCAAGCACATTTTGTTCCCAGTTTAATGAATATAAAACCATTAGTTGCAAATAATGTAGAATTCTCCTTACTGTGCCAAATGAGAAAGCTGTCAGCAAGCCATTACATTTGTTTTACCCAAAGTTAACACATAAAACTCCCCAAAGGATAGCTTTCCTACCTACTTGTTTGTAAGAAGGAACTTTGACACACAATTTTTACTATATTCATTTAAAAGATTAGAACTGATAACTTGTATTAATATTTTATGCACATACTGAATACATAAGTCATTTATATTTTATCAATTCAGAGAGTAAAGGAAGGCTAGGCTATACTTGCCTTCTGCTAGCTTTGCCATCAGTTGAAGTCTACCAGTTGCACCAAGGTCAATCCCCGCTCTATCCATTTTGTCACTGTCCAGTATTGATGCAACTTGATTGTCTGCTGTTCGTTCAGTTACATGTCCAACTTTCATTGGCCTTCCAGCCAATTCAAACCCGTTGAGTTGTTCCAGTGCCTTTTTAGCATCTTCAGAATCGTGGAACTGAAGTGAGAAAGATGAAAAAAAAGAACATGAAAGCAGATAATGCTAATAAGGCAATGGTTATTCTATGTGGGAAAAGAAGAAAAAAAACCTTTTCTTTATGCTTTTCAACACAGCCAATTTCACACATTTAAATGTAAACTTATATCAAAAGCATATTTGAATTTTATTCAGGCCACCTGCTATAGTCAGCAATAATTTCAAGAAGTTGGTAAGCTCTTTTATTAAATATTTTACACACAAAAATACTAATCAAAGTATTTAATAATGTATTCTTGCCAAATAGATATATATATGTAAATTTAATAAGGGGGGGGGGTCAAATAAAGTAATATTAAAGTTCTGTATTTCATTGATCAAATTCAAGCAATGCAAGATGTAACTTATTAATATTCAAAAAAACTTATACTAAAACTATATTGTATTTTTAAACGAGTAATATAAAAATTAAATTAGCACAGCAAATTAACATCTGAGTGAACACTTACTGTAATGAACCCATATCCCTGAAGTCTGCCAGATTCATGATCTTTAATCAATTTAATGTCATCAATCTAGAAAAGAAAATGGACATTATACAATGTTACTTCAGTTTTTTTCATGTATTACACATTTTAGGATATTTCAATTAAAAAAAATATTTGAACACAAAAATTGGAACTGTCAAATCAGCTTTTTTTAAGAATGCCTACACATCACATTCAATACAGGTTATAGAAAACAGAGTTAGTACTTTATAACTATTAGAAATTGTCAACCAAAACTGTCAACATAGGTTTAGTCAGATTTTTAGTCAGTTTTCAAGTCAGTTTTCAAGCAAGTCAGTCTGGCTGGCTGGCTATGTATGTATTGTGCTTACAGGCTGCACCAATGGATCAAGAGATTTAAACATTTACTCTTTATTATGTCTAGAAAAACGATTTGTTTTTTTGAAAAGTTTTAGAAAAAAAATGAAAAATTTGGCATCTTACCTTTCCAAACGGCTCAAAAATTCCACGCAGCATTTCCTCAGTTATATTGAAGTGCAGAGATCCAACATACAATCGCATTGGACCAGAATTTCCCTTCTGCAAAGTAGCTGTGGCATTAGCTGCTCTGTTCTTTTCTGCTTGGGAAGGCTGCACCATAATGGGCACACCTAGTAAACGCTGACCAGTTAATGCCAGAGCTTTATTCACACACTCTACATCAACAAATTCAACATAAGCAATGCCTTTAGATCTGCGAGTTTTGTTGTCTGTAATTAATCTAACATCACGAACCTAAAAATAAACAAAACATTACATCAGAATTAAGATAAACCAAAAATATTTTTCTAAAAAGGGGAAGGGAGATTTGAAGTACAAATCTTAAACCGTTTTATTTAATTTTTGAACAAGTGTTGATGCATCATTCGGCTTATAATAAACATTGAGATCTAATTAATGATTAAATAAAAAGAATGATGATTTAAGGGGGAAAAAGACTAATATTAACATGATAAATCATCTAATTTTTTAATCAGGAAAAAAAAAAAGAAAGAAAGAAAAACAACAGACTGTTCAAAACCTGCGATGTTGTTTACACAATTTTTGATAGCATTTGGCAACATTTGTTTCTGTAATAAAACTATTTGTTTCCAATTGATTAAAAAAAAAAAAAAAAAAAAAAAAAAAAAAGAGAAAGAATAATATAAGCTGTTAAGAGATTAAAAAAAAGACTGAAAATGGACACTGACTGGTTTTCACGAGCCTTGCTACATGTTCCCCCATAAGTTATAGGTCATAACTTTATGCTGACAATATGGGAATGTCAAAAATGTTTTAGCTTCTTAAATTACAAACACTTTTTCTTACATCTTATTTTTTTTATTTCGAGAATTGATTTTTTTTTAAAAAAAAGAATAAAAAAAAAGGAGGAATTATCCGACAGTGTGACGTAAAAAAAGAAAAAAAATATTCCTCTTTCTTTGCCAACTCTCTCTAAAATAAATTTTGGCTCATATTTACTAAGGCATGGACAGAAATATTTTCATGGGTTAGTAATCATTATTTAAATTTTTTTTTCTTTACCTTTCCTATGGAGGAGAAAAATTCTTCCAAATCACGTGGTCGAATTCTCGCAGAGAGCTGCATACAAAAAATTGTCCGAGCATCACGTTCTTCAGGAGAGAGTTCAGGACCTGGTTCCCTATAACAAAAATGTACAGAATGAAATCTTTTTTAAAATTCACATTTATCTATCTATATAATGAACATTGTTTGTTTCTCTGTCGTAACTTCCACTATCTATTACTGATGAAAAATACATAACAGCTAACACATTAGAAAGAAATTAAAATAATCATATATTTTATACATCTGGTTTTTCTTATTTTGTATTCATTTTTGAGGAAGTATTAAATTTTATACTCTTCGAAGTAATTGTTTTCATCTGTATATTTTACATCTTGTAGTTTTTAAAAATAACTGTGGGATTTCCACAGGTACAGTTCAATAATCTTCAGCATATCACCAGGGCCGTATTAGGAATTAGGCTCTATAGGCAGATTGCTGAGGAAAAGTTGTGGCCTACTAAAAGTATATTTCAAATTATTTAAGAAATTTAAATATTA
>VCCN01003999.1:1927587-1962420 GCA_006491835.1 Architeuthis dux | reverse complement strand
GCCACCGCCACCACCACCCCCTCCTCCTCCGCCGCCGCCACCTCCACCACCGCCGCCGCCGCCGCCACCGCGTCTGTTTCTGTAAGGTGATCGACTTCTGCTGCGCTTTCCTCCATATCTCTCTTTGCTTTTGCTACGCCTATCTCGACTGCGACTTCGGCTGCGTTTTCTATCACGATCTCTGCTACGGCGCCTGTCTCTGCTGCGACTTCGCTTTTTGTCCCTATCACGTCGACTACGTCGGTCAGGACTTCTGGAAAAACAAAACGTATATATTTTAACCAATGTATTTCAACACATCAAGTATATTATAATCCAATACTATAAAGACCACGAATGTTTTTTTCGAACTTTACATTTTATCAATTCATAAACGGCTGCAAATTTATGTACAAGGGTAACTTGACCACATCTAAAAGTCATTTTAGGGTCAGGTCAATTTTAGCATTTTCAAATGGGGTGCGACCTCCCTATTCATTTTCTGAAATCTATGTAAAATACAGTTTGCTTTTCTGTGTAATATTTGAAGTTTTTTCCCCCAGTGCAATGTACCCCCAGCTAGTAATTTATATGCTAAACCGAAATTGTATACACTTATGCTGATGTCGCCTTATCCTATATCCAAAAGAAGCAAATAATTATAAATTCACAAAATTAAGAAAGTCATTTCACTTGGATCACATTAAAAATATAATATATAATATCCAACAATCTTTATAACTTAGGCACACCATTGAATCCTTTGAAAAGTAGACTTTATTTTAATGTAAATGTTTCCGTAAATTAAATGTTTTATTAAGGTTAAATTAAAAGGCTACTCTTAAATTACTAAAGCAATATGACAACTGGCAAAAACTACACAATTCAGTTGTAAACTCACCTTCTGCGGTCCCGACTTCTGCTTCTACTGCGATCTCTACTTCTGCTTCTTTTTCTGAAAAAATTTTAAAAAAACAAAAATAAATTAAAAAATAATTAGTTTAATGAAAAAAATATTAGAACAATCAAATCCATAAATGCAATTAAAATACTGAAATGCATTTGCCACAAAAGCTGTAAAAATATCTCTTAACAATACCAGTGTGTCAGCTATTTGGGGAAATTTTCACTTAAAAACTATTCTAATTTCACCATTTCCACTAAAACTTTTGGTTCTATATAAAGAAATGTACTATGGTTTTCTATGAAATTTGAAATCAGTTATTCACTTTGCCATTTCACTACAATATTCTGTTTTTTCAAGAAAGATTTCCAATAAAGAATCATTTCATCAAGTGAAACTTGACTGAATCATTCCAACTTTTGTTCAGGTAATCGAATTTCTTTGATGTATAATTCAAGCAAAGAAGCAAACCTTTTTTTCCCATATTTATAATCAAGAAGAGGGCCTGACTATGGGGTATCCACTTTCCTCAAGAAAGAAAATAAATAGCGAAAAAAGGTTTGCCTTTTGCTTGACTCATACCCAACAAGGGCTGAAGAATGAATCAGCTGACTGAAACGGGATGACACCGTCAGAGATGGGAAGAGATTTGATTATCCGAACTAAAGTTACAATGTTAATGACTCTTCTCGAAGTAAAGCTAAGCCCAGGTCGCAATTAGGATCAGTTGACTGGATTTCGTCAAATCAGTAATCCTTTCAGTACAGTTGCCAACCGACTGTGACCTAAGCGTTCATACGACAGGATCGCCAATACTTTTCCCAGTCAGACAGAATCGTAAGAATATGAATGATTCTATCTTCTACGATTAAGTTGTAGATCGTAGCAATTGAAAAGTGAGAATAAATTTAATGACACTTCCTTTTCAACTAAATAAAAATAGCAACGTCTTTGTATCAGTTGATGGAAAACTACTATTATATATTTTGATTAAAAATGCTTATTTTCACATTTTTACATTATTTTCAGGAAAATTTAGATGTTTTAATATTATTTTGGCCTCAGTTTTGGATGTAAAACTAGCACAAACTAGTCTTTTCAATAATGAAGGTTACGATAAAAAGTAAACATCGAATTAGAAAATTGCCAATAGTTTTGTATTAAAATAAACTATTGTTTGTTTTGTAGTTTTTTTTCATAAATTTATTGCGCATTTAGTATATCTAAAACATTGTTTGATGAATGGGTACGCGGGGAGAAAAATAGCAACATGAGTACCTAACATCTTGGTTGGTGATTAAAAATACAAATCTGCGACTCTTCACAAAAACACCCAGGGTTCAACTACAATCCAATCGCCAACAATTTGATTGGATGCGACCTAAGCATAGCTTTACAGACAAGTGACCAATTGCATTTTATAACCTAAAACAAACTCATTTCATGAGGAGGGAATCAATGAAAACAAATCTTTACAGAAACTTTGTACATAATATGCAAGATTTTATTTTAGAAAAAACATGTATGCCCAAACAACAGTAATTAGTATTTTAATTACTGATAAAGAGAACTACCCCAAGAAGTTCCATCCAAAATAATAAAAGTAGGGGCAGTGAAAAAGCTGTTATATTTATTCCTTACCAAATATGTCAAAGACAGCTACCAATGTTATTTAAGAGAAACAACAGCAAAAGCAGGAGATTCCAATAAGCATCACCTGACACATGGTTATAACATTCATTTAATCAGTTTAACCCCATTCCCGCTAGTGTTTTCCAAGTTACAATTATTCTATCAATTTCTTTTTATAGTACAAAGCATTTACTCAGTATCTGGTTAAATGTTGATAGAATAAGAGGATTATCTGCAATCAGAGATTCCAAAGCAAGTATAAAACCAATAGAAATAACAATCAGAAAGAAGTGGGAAATCAAAGCTAAAACATCAATATTGAGTGACCCACTAAGTTTGTGTCTTTTGCAGTCTTCCAGAGAAATAAATCTTTTTTTTTTCATTAAAAGAATTCTGTAAAGAGCAGAATAAATGGTAACCCAAAAGGTGCAATATCTGGTGAATATGGCAAATGAGTCATAACTTCCCACTTAAGCTGTCACAGTTTTTGCCTGGTCAGCAAAGAATGATACAGTCTAGGACTATCCGGAATATTATGCCATTTCTCTCAACTAAATCCAAATGCTTTTTATCCTTCAACTGGTCTAATTGAGAGTAGTAGTTGTTCAAATCAATTGTTTCATTCTCCAGAAGGAGCTCATAGTAGAGGACTCCCTTCCAATCCCAGCATCACCTGCTTTGGATAAGTCTGGCCTTTGGTATGGTTAGAGGTGGGTCATTTTGCTTACCTCATCATCTCTTACAATCCATGTTGTTGTAAAGTATAAAATTTTCATTGCCCGTCACAATATTTTAAAAATAGAACATTTTCGTGAAAAGTAGCAAATGGTACAAATATGGTCCAGTAATGTTTTTTTTTGCTCAACTTATGTGGAAGATACACATCAGAGCAACTAACTTAACCAAGCTGGTGCAATTGATTTTAAATGCTTGATTTGGATATTTACAATATGCTGTCTATCTCTCAGATCATATGATTATTCTAAAATAAGGTTTTGATTTGATTGTCATCAACCTAAATTGGTCTACCCTACAGCGGAGCATCATTCAGCACAAAACTTCACAAGCCACTTTTGACACATTCAATCATTCACAGTACCTTCTCCATTAATTGCACAAATCAATTATTTTTGTGTTGGAGTCACATTTTCTTAAAATGAAAAAAGGCATATTCCAAAATGTTGCTTTTTTTCCTTCCATCTTCAATATTAGAATCAATAAACAAAAATATCCAATTTTGACAAAAAACTTTTTAAATGCATGCTGATATGATAGGATAGGATTCAAACATCATGTAGGCTTACATCCAAATACCATTACTCTAAACCATTTATAATAATAATATGAGATATTAACACACTTTGGTGTTAATGATAACATCCTAACAAATTTATCTCTAATTTTTCTCTCTCACTTAAAGCAAATGCTGAATACTAGTTATCACTAAAATTTTGAGACATCATAAATTTTCCTCTATTTTCTAAATCTTTATGCTTTGCAGATTCAGAATTAATCTTGAACAAAAATTTGACATTTTGTTTAATTTTTTCAAGTCACTCACAAGATATGAAGAAAAATAGATTTTATTTTATTTTTTTTTTTTTTACAACAGATCAAAATCTTTACAATTAACTTAAAATATATATACTATTCAAACTTGTGCTCAAATAACTAAAAAGAATTTTAGAGAGTTATAGATTAAGCAATCTGTAACAACCTTCATTTCCAAATTTGATTAACTGCTTGTATACAGAAAAATATGCTAATAAATCCAACATGATTTAGAAAGACTTAAGACCTCAAAATTTGTCATTTAGATCCAGAATTTAAATAAGAAATGTAAAGACTGACCATTAATGTTATAACAGTCAGACTAAAATGAGTGCCAAGTGTGAATAGGTTAAATAGTTCAGTGAAATCATTCACTTTAGTGGTTATATCAACAGTATTTAAACACTTGGATCAATAAGAGTTACAAAATATAAGACTACAATTCAGCTAAATGCCAAATATTTTTATACAAAATTCAGTTGGTGAAAGAGGGATCTTCAATAATAGATAGTTACACTGATAACCAAATCAATATTGAGTAACTAATATAATGTTCTGAACAATATTTCCTTTTTTAAGATCTGGACGCATACTCAGAACTTGTGTAGAATTCTACACAAGTTTTGAATATGTGTTGAAAATGTCATAAGCCGCAATATATCCGTTGTCAATACATATGTTAAGGAGAAAATTCATAATAAAATAGAATGTTACCAACTTCAAGTTTTATATTTTAGTTCTAAGGCTTATATAGTTTATATTGAGTATTTGGCTCAAAGTGCTGTAGTTGCAAATGTATTACACTAAGAAAATTTAAATTGCCAATTTCATCAACCGTTTACAAATAAATATCAATAAATGATAACGATTAAACATTTTAAGTGCATTCTGACATCATTTTTAAGTAACAGCAACTATCAAACCAAACAGAAAATTGCACTATTCATGATCTTACTGTGAAATAAACAAGTCAATTCGATGTCTAGGAATTTTTAAAAACAAACTGCACCTATTTATCTAGGGTCATGTAATTAGACATAATAAACTCAAGGAAAAAGGATATAGAAAGAGTTCTTTTAATTGCTCAACATGTATCAGCTTCAAGTAAAGCTAGATGAAATAAGGATAGGAAATATTTGAATGGTCAAATATATATTTACAACCATTGTATATATAATAGCCCTATTCTGTTAATAACGCTCACATTAACTCCCGACCACTGAAAATCCCCATTATTTCTGATTTTCAATGCCAAAAGTTGATTAAGTTTTAAGTCAAAAATTGCAAAATTAGGTGGCTAACTCATCAGATTTCACTTTTAAGTGCTACTGTTACTCTGGTGATTTTCATTCATCCATAGCTTTGAATAACCTTCACCTTATTGCACTAAACCAACCTTTGCCAAGAGTGGGCTAATACAAATTCTTCTGTGGATAGAAGATACACTATTTCTAACCTCTAAGCATTCCTCTGAAGTTTTCTAGCAGAAAGATAAATATTAAATGATTTCCTTTTTGAATCTCTATTATATATTTGTTCAGAGGCTAAATGTACTATGGTAATTTTGGTATCCACTTACTTCCTATAAACGCTTTTAGTATTTGCCGTCACTATATATGAAATTATATTACATAAACATCTAGTTTGTACAATAATATTGACTGGTGCTGCAAACCAATGTTTTTAAACAAAATTAGGCAATAAAAAGTGAAGAAAATTTCTGTACTGAAATATTAATATACTTAACATTCAACAAAGAGAACTATAGAAAATGCCCACAAAAATATATAGCTAAAATATTTCTCTTTTAAATAAATGGAAATAGAGTTTGCAAGTTCATTAAATTATAAAACTGAAGACGAACCACTATATTATTATTAAATTTGTTTTTAACTTTTTTAAACCAAAAGGAAAGTTCTTAAAAGGTTAAATGAGAAACAATATGATTCAAGATGAATACAGATTTAAATTTAATTTTTCAACAGTTAAAACATTTAAATATGACAATTGTCTTTTCAAAATGATTCCAACTAAAAAGTTTTGCTCAAGTTTCAAATTACTTTCATAAGCTTTGACAAAGAATTAAACATATTTGAATTTTTTTATCAAATTATTTATTATATATGAAACAACTCAAAATTAGATATAATTTATATATGAAAAAGTACACTGAACAAAATATTGTCTACTTCATAACAAATATCCTTTAAAATCTAGACAATTATATGTGAGTCAAAAGCTATGATCACAATAGCTTTAGTTTATTTTCTTCAATGTATAATCCATTATTAATCTTCAAGTTGTAAACTCTTTAATAAATGCACAAATGATACTTAACTTGTTTGTTACAATTATTAAATAAATGACCATTTAACTATTTCTGAAATGACAAGTTTGCTTGAGAATGAATAAAATGACAATTCTTTACATCAAAGTCTGAGGAAATACCTTTGACTTCAGTAAATAATTTCCAAATTAGTAAAAAAAAAATGATGATTTTAAAATAACCTCAAAAGATACAAACTGCTAACTTATGAAGATAATAAATGCATTTATAGAAAGCGCCCTTTCTTGGGAACCTCAATACTTAAGTCCCCACTGGACAAAAGCGCATGAAAACAATGCAATCAATTGCAGTAAAATTATGAAAGTCTTGAAACAAGAAAGTTTTTATTTTTGATTTAAAGCTTGCTAATGTATGTTCCAGATCTGTGTGCTATATATTCATAAAGACAAGTTCTAAAATTAAACCATCTAAATATCGGATGTTAATAAAGAGCACAGAGTTCATAAGGGTACATATCGTGCCGACATTTGAATACGACTGTTTCTTCTAGCCTAAGCCAATGTAGGCCGAATATGCCGGTCCTAATTGACTCGCATTTCATGCGTTTCAAAACTAACCGAGCAGCAACATTTTGAACTTTTTGTAGTTTGTTAATTTGTGATTTATTCTAGCCAAACAAAAGTGAATTACAGTAGTCTAATCTACTGGCAATAATAGAGTGAACCAGCTGCTCAGTTTCATTGTTGGAAAGTAAGTTTCTAATACTATGGACATCTCTAATTAATTTATAACAGTGGAAGACTACATTATTAACACGCATTTCTAAGTTTAGATATTTATCAAGATAGGCCCCAAGAATTTTTTAACCAGTCAGAAAAACATATGCAGTCGCCATTAAGAATTACACTGTTGATGGTTTCAACATTTTTAGCACCTGGAGTAAATAATATAATCTATGTTTTATGGGGATTGATCTTAAGAAAGAAGGCATTTAGTGATCTTATCCATAAGGGAAGGTACCTGTTTTTTTAATAACATGTTGAAAACTAAACACAAGGGTCTGCATTACTGTCGTCGGCATATCCACCAGTGGAGAAAACTGCCCGTTCTATTACTTTATATAGCGATCTAATGTAAATATTAAATAGAACAGGACCGAGAACTGAGCCCTGGGGAACCCCAAACAAAACATTTACATAATCAGATAGTGAATCGTTAATTCGAACACGCTGCTTTCTACCAGAAAGGAATGAAACCAGTTCAATGCTGTGCCCCTGATGCCACATTCTTTGTCCAAAATGGTTATAAGCTGATTGCGGTTCAGTGTTGAAAGCAGCACTTAGATCCAAAAGCAATAAAATAGTTGCATTATTATTTTCATTGACATTACATCATTGACAACTCTTAATAGCAAAGTTGCGGTACGATGAAACCTTTTATATCGCTGCTGAAGACACTGTAACACATTAGCTTGTTTGTGGGCGTTCAGTCTCACCAATAGCACTTTCTCAATGAGCTTGCTAATTAGAACTATATCCGAAACTGGTCTATAATTTTTTAGTACTTCAGTGTCCAGACCGCTTTAACTCCTATGGAGCTAGTATCTAAAGAGAGATTCACTAATTTTATATGTGGAGAATAAGAATATCAAGTCTTTTTCGTTAATTCTTTAGGGAGCACATCACTGAAGGCAGTTTTGATTGTACTGTTTTATAATGATCAGAAGATAATTGAAAAGTAAAAATTTTTCTTTTGATGAAAGTCATATTCCCACTTTAACTAAAAATATACATTATAACTCCATATTTTAAATTGTAGCAATCATGCTCTTTTGCTACTATTCAAAGAATTTTAACTTGACAAAAACAAGTAGAAACTTTCATGAATATTTTTAACATAAACAGAACCCAGTTAACTACATAGTTTTATTTTGATTGGCTGTATACATCTAATATTAATTTGTATTTAAAAAATTTTTTTTTTTAAATTACCCAATAACAAGATAACATTCATTTCACTGATGTTGCATCTATTTTCACGCAATAACTCTAGGAAATTAAGCTTTAGATCCTATGCTATTGAGGCTGTATTATTTTCCAAAAAGCAAAAGAAATTACAGATGTATTTTTACAGTAACTTATATCTGTAGTTATTTGGATAATGTATCCTGAATAAGTATAGTATCCCCCAAAATGGAAATAACTGATTTTTCTTAATGTTTTTGCTTTAAAATTACTTTTAATATCTATGCAATAAAGTTCATATCAATCAAGCAAATCAACGATTTTATGATTTCCAACTTAATTATTCTATTAGAAAATGAAACAAATTCAACCATGGATTAAAAAAATCCAATAAAATGGAACATTTGAATTTATATGAATTCTATGCCATAGTTAATGGTTAGAAGCAAATGAAAAGCTAAATCCCAAGCTATGTTGAAAGAAAATTTTTAAATAAAAGATTTTAGTGGAGTAATTATTTTGTATTTAATAAATACTAAATATTCAATGCTCTCAAAAATTACAATCAACGGTTAAATTTTAATGAATAAATAAGGCTGGAATTATTAAATTTAGAATTTAACATCACGGAAATGGTTTTCAGAATTTCAATAGAACAAATAAAAATGTTTGGTATTCAGAATGGGTAAAAAACTAGATATGCATGAAACAGAAACTGATAAGGGACAAACTTTTCAAACATATCACCTAAAACTGTAATTAGCAGTCATAATTTTGTATTAATGTATAAACATAACAGTTTATACATTTGTGTGTATTATTATTGTTAAAGGTTATAAGGGACAAGTATTAAAGAAAACTGTGCCTATTCTCTCAATTCTTTTATTAAATCAATGAAGATAGATTTGAGTTATTAAAAAAAAAAGTATTGCTTTAAAAAATGTTGGATAATCAACTGATAAAAGATTAAATTCAGAATACAATGTTGTGATACAAAGTAACACTAACAAGTAAAACTAGTAATCTACTTATATAATGAAATGTGTTTTTTTTCTGTTTCTCTGTCAGTAACAATGAACTCTTCCACTTAGAGGTAATGATTTTGCTGATAAAAATATCTCACGCAAAATTTGAAACAATGTACTCTTCTGCTGAAACAAAATTCAGTAGTTTCTTTTCTAAAAGAAAAATCATCTCATAGAAATTTAAATATATCCGTGAAGTTTTTCGCACAGATTACTAGTAAAATAATAAGGCATCTTTTCTATGAGGGGAAAAAAAAAAAAAAAAAATTTTTTTTTAAATTGAATCTTTCAAGGAATTTTTATAGATAAATACTCAAACTAACCATATGACAAACATCCACAATGATAATAATAATTATGTTAAAAATATACTGGTTCTATTTCTTATTTACAATATTTCAAAAAAGCTGCTCAAGCCAAGCCTCAAGATTTAAAATTTCAAAGTGTACAAACTTAACTACCTGTTATACGATGTACCAACTGGTTCTTAAATAACAGATAATAAGAATTAATTAATGTTGATAGTTCACCTTTTTTGAACAAGCAAGTAGTTTATATATTAAGTATATTCATTAATGCAAGTTTTTTTTAAGTGCTATGATAATTTAAGAAAATTTAAATATCCTAAAGAAACTATTTTTTTCTTTGTAAATAAGAAAACTATTCTTTGAAAGTTCTTGCAGTGATACAAGTTTGACATACATGCAAACATGTGTCTAACTTTTGTCACATAATCTACAAAATATTTTCATCATAGCCTTCAAAGTCTTCTCAGCTTAAAATTCATACATTTTAGCTACATTCAGTTGCAATCTTGGCTGCAGTGATATAAACTTCCCGCTGTTATAATAGACAAAATTCAAAGTTGTGAACACTTGTATTTCAAGCCAAAACCAACAAAAAAAAAATAATAAATAACCTTGCATAAAAATTTAACAAGGAGAGCCATTAAACAGTGAACCCCCAAAAAGTGGTTTATGAGAAAAGAAAATTTAAAAAACATTCCATTCAGTTTGATTGAAATTTCTATGTAAATCCTTGTAACACGACGCATATCTTTATACAAATTACTATGAGAAGGGAGATAATTTCAGACTTCCCAGACATCTAAATCGCTGTCAATTTCACTTTTCTTTCTGACAAAAAATTCTAGTACATATCACACTTGCATCAGGTACTGATTTTGGTATGTGCACTATCAAATTTGAGTGAAACCAGTTGACTGCAGCACTAGGATCCAACTCTGGAAGATAAAATGATCAACAGAATGAGTGCTAGAATTGGATGTTTGTTTGAGCATGCATTATTATTATTATTTACAGAAATATTATTTTTATATCTTACATGATATATATCTATATATTTTCGAGAGATTAAAAAATATAACTTAGTAATTTTAGCTGTACCAAAAATTTTGTAAATGCATGCAAATGTCCAAAATTTTAAAAAAAATTAATTTCCCACTTAATCTTTCATGGGTTTTGGTTTTATATTTGAGCCTGTTTTTTGGCTAAATTAATTTAATGAGTATAGTTAAGTCACAACATAAATGCTTTCATTTAATTTAGAGTTTATTATTCAGAAATATAATTCAGAGTAATAAAAAATAAATTAAAACAAAAGAATTAACAGACCAGTCTACCTAATAAGAAAGCTATTAAAAACAAATGCAAAGTTTCAGAAGCAAACTTTAAATTCTTAGGAAGTGAAGGAGAGCATATTTTAGTATTAGTAAAGCTTTCAGCATGACTAACATACACATCATGTTCACTTTAACTATCTCTTCTGGATATTATTGATAGCACATCCTTTTCAAGCCCCAATTCTATATTCATCCTTTTATTAACCAACGCTAACTAAATTTAAGTGAGCCCATGACTACTTTCCCATAACTACATAGACCCAGCAACTAAAATAAAAATCTTATATCAGGGCAGATAATCTGGGTTTATACAATCAGCAGCTGAAAATGTCACATCTATTTGGTAGTTACACATGAAATGATTTTTTTTTAATAAATCAGAGAATAATGTTAAAAGTGAAAGATTTACTAATGTAATTGGATTTTTTGCAGATTCAATGTAAATAAGGATATAATTCATTATTATTGGAGGTTTTTGAACCCTTAACAGCAATGGTGTCAACCCAATGAATTATACTTTTTAAGTACAATTACAAATTAGGACATAATGCTGCTCAAGCTGCTGATAACGTCAACAAACTATGGTGCAAGCTGATCAACGTTGGTTCAATAGGTTTAGGTCTGGAAATATGGATACCAATCATAAACCTTGAGGGAGGCCCAAACCTGTTCTTAATGATGAAGAACTTTTGACAGCAGTGGTCAACAACCCACAAACAATGGTTCAAGCATTTTCTGGAGACTTTATGACTTCAACAGCGACCATATCATATCATCTCAATACAATAGGAAAGGTTAAAAACTTGGGGAAAAAAGGGGATCCCACAGGAACTCAATGAAATGCTCCATGACCCCACACCTCTAAGCTGACTGTGTCTAAGCTTAGCGAAATGGGACAAAATTGTAGAGGATTCATAAAGTCCAATTTTAGGTTCTAGTTCATCACTATAGCACGAGATCATCATGACAAGTATTCAAAGAATCTTTATACAAACCATTCCACAGTACCACTATATTAACCAATACATCATTTCTCTGTACCTGCTTTTTAAAATTCCTATCACTAGTGTCAATCATTTTGCTCTTCTTGCAATTGAGGAAACTCTAAAAAATGCTGTTATAATTCTCTTCTAAATAGTTTTACAAGAAACAAAACACTTAATTTGGGAAGCTAGAGCCCAATTGTAAAAATCACAATTTGAGAAGAGCAACCATCTATTCAAAGAATTTAGCCAGTATAAAAGACTTATGGTAGTCAATAATAGCATAGATTATCTAGCCATAACATATTTACAGTGATTAGATGCCGGTAGAAATTATGTCATATACTATATCGACTACTATAATTTAATGTGTCCCCCCAGTGTATACTTAGTTGCATAAACTTGTATGGCAATACTGTAACCGTACTGCATCAAAACCCGCACTATTCAAGGTATTCCTGTAATAACTAAAATAAAAGTGGGTAAAAAATAAATGAACTTTAAATGCAAATAGTTTGTATAAGCTAACTTGTATACAACCTATACCAAATAGTTCAACCACAAAGTAAATACAAATCAATAATAGAATAAGTTTTAGATGATAACAGTAAGATAAAACACATGATCTATTTTCAAAGCATTTATGAATTTCCTAATCTTAATCTGCAATTATTCTATGTAAATTAAAATATTTTCTCAGCTGTTGAAACAATACAGATCACATACCCAGTTAAATATGAAGCTTTAATATGGCTTCCTTAAAAAAGAATTAAAAGACTTAACAGCTATTCTAAAGATTTTGATCACATTAAAATGTTAATTATTTATCAATTATTTACATTCACCCTTAAATCCTATCTGCTTTAACAAATTCACAGCTTTTAACACGCATGTATTAAGAGGCATATTAGCAATGATAGTGATTAACTTAACTATAAAACCTACTTGTTTAATTGTATTTAAGATAGCTATAACAATTCTCAATCTAATATTCACACTGGAATGTTGTGATTTTATTTTGGTCATTAAAAAATATTTTAATGAATGTTCCAAAATATTTTATTTTCAAAAGCAAAAATATGCAAATTGATGAAAATCTCAGGTCAGTTGTTCAGCGCACCTTAATACATAATGGCATCATACACCAACAAAATAATGTTGATAAACTCTATACTCCACGAAATAGGAGCTTAAAAAAGAACAAACTTTAAATGAGTTTATTCAAGTAAAAAGAAGCATTCTAGGCTTTTAGGCAAACAAGTTGAGTAACTAGATTATATTTGCTCTAAGATCAGAACAAAATATTTTAATATAACTTATTTGCCTGCGATGCATATTTATGGATAAATCTTGTGTATAAAATAGAAAATTATGACTATGAATAAAATATTTTATTTTCAAATGCATGTCAAGTTCACATTTTGCAACTGATTTCAACCTGCTGACTCCAGATGTTCATGATTCGCTTTAAATTACAGCTTCATTTGCTAGACACTGAAGCAATGACAAAAGATAAAAATTATAAACTGCAGCGTCAGGTGTTTCAGAAAAGACGATACTTAGAAATTAGAGCTTATATTCTATGATCGCCACCCCAGTTATTGGTCTGGTATTTATAATCTCACTTTGTTAATATTCAAATACAAAAACGGGAAAAATTGGAGAAAAAAAAAATGGGGCAAATAGAAATAAAGGCATAAGTAAAATAATTAAAGAGAAACTGAAATAGAAATTTATTGAACATTCATTTTCACCATTATATGACAAAAGTTTTATATGAACTAATATCAAAAAAATCAATTCAGTAAAAAAAAAAAAAAAAAAAAAAAAAAAGGGCTGAATGAGCTTAATACTTATGAAATCAGTTGTGTATCAATGAGATTTAAAAGATTGGAAACTAACTGGATATTACATTAACAGTAGAATTTTAATAGCTTAAAATAGAACAAGTAATTTTAGCAAAAGATATTTCAAATCGCATTTCATTGAGGTACTTGAAAATAATATAAAGCTAAGTATGAAATAATTACTGTATATTCTTGAATAAAAGACAAGGTTTTTTTTAACAAAAAAAAAAAAAGAAAAAAAAATGGCCCAAAATCAGCAATTCGACTTAAAACTCGGGTCAATCAAAAATGGCCCATACTTTTGCCAATATAAGCATCGATGAACGATACATATTAGCGAGCGATAAGGCCTGTTGTTTTAACTCAATTCATCGCCATGGTTTCGTATGAAATGCTTGTAGTATATAGCGCGTATTGTGTAATATCGATTTTAAATCATTTTTTCATGTAGATTCGTCATCACTGATGAGAATTCCACTTTTACCAATTGAAAACAATGATCAATATGTTGAAGATGAATGCAATTCAAGTTTCAGTGACAGCTGACCAAATGCCATATTCACAAGGGGATATCTCTCATGACAACGTTATGACAAAATAACAGACGGCTTATATTGAGTCAATTGATTTTCTGAAATTTTATGCTCAATTCCAAACTCTTATACGCATGGCCAACTTATATTCAGGAATATACAGTAATAGAAATTAACATTGGGTCTATTTCGAAAACTAATTTCCTGCAGAAAATGTACATATAATAAAGATTTAATTTTACTGATATCAGTTCATTATATAATTTTGCATATAACAATATGCAAATGTCATTCAATATAAATCTATATTAGCATGTGCTTCAGTTCCCCTTTAACAAATATATATATAATGTATATGTGTTTATGCATGTGTGTGTGTGTGTGTGTGTGTATATATATTCATTGGAGAATAGCATTCAGTTCTACAGTAATGTTCCAGACAGCCAGGGTGAGCGGTATTTATTCTCGTACCTTCGCTATATGTTTTGCTGGCATGAGCTAAGCATGTCACAGATGAAACTCTGCAATGAAAAAAACAAATCACTATATCAAGTAATCATATTCATGAGAGTTCTAAAAACACTCAACAGAACTGAATATATGACTTACAAAAGTCAAGTTTATTTTATTATTATTTTCAATATAGTTCCCCTTGTTAGATTGATATTTTTAAATGCACTATACACTATGTGATTGTTAGAAACAGCAGAGAAATGTACAATACACAAACACCAAATCACTTCATCTCTTTAAACAAATACAATACACATCTCACATTCAAATTTGATAGTTTTTCAGATGATGTCATACCATAAAAAATCTTATTTTTAATACCTGTTAACAGAATATACTTGATACAATTTTGTTTTGCTGATGCTTTTATCTTCTAAAGTTAATTTTTGCCCATTCTGGTTATCTGATATTTGTTTTCTATTGCTTCAAAATCAAAAAAAATTTTTAAATAAAAGATTCTTCACAATATGGCCATCATCTGGAAAATGAATAATTTTGTAATTTTAATGAAAATTCAGCTATTTTTAAAAGATTATAGGCAAAAACAAATTTTAATTTCTCCAACTAATCTAGTGACACAAATAATGTTTTATGAAATCATTAAGAATGCTTATCAAGGAATATAATTGAACATATCAATGAAATTAGAAGTAGCTATCTGTGCAATTCCACCCGATTTATAAATAGCAACATTTTTGTCTATGTTGCTAAAATCTCCAAGTAAAGCAAGAAGACAATAAAAATCAGTCACATTATTTTTCTAACTTATCCTCATATTCATTTCCTTATCCATGGATTAAAATATTTTTCAATTACAAAAGCAATTTAAAATTTGTTATTATTCTAAAACCTGAACACAGATTCATTATATAATATTGTAGGCTTGGAATACTTCCTTTTTATCATGATTAAGATTCATCAGATACTGATATAATGAAATTTCCTATTTTCCAATGTTTAAAATAAAACAATTCAAAAATCTCAAATTAACCAGCAGTAACATGATTTTAGAGGAAAAAAGTATTTATTGGCAAATGTTTCGCTGATTTACTATATCAGAAAAAAAAGTACATTCATTGCATCATTTACAATTTTATAAATAAACTAAATGCCTAAATGTAAAAGCTATTCTAAGTTGGAAGGCTAAACAAAAACGGGATATTTTTAACAAGAAAAAAAACAAAGCAAGAACACTAAAAATGTTATGTTTTGAGGCCCATGAACTGCGGTACACAAACAGTGGGATTCAAAGATTTAAGACAAAAACAGTTATTGCCTTTGAATACAAGGATATAGGCAAAAATAAACCTTTACTTAAAAATTGTTTTCGATCGCGCAACAAAGAGAAAAAGATTAAAGTGCGTATCAAGTTAAAAAAGACTTCATATCGCAAATAAATTTTATTTAAGACTATTTCAAAGACAAAACTTTTTTAAATTAAAATAAAAACTATGATTTAAAAAAAAATATACCATAGCTGAAGTTTTTGTTTGTACTAGCTACAATGTTGTATTAAAGTAAACTATTAATAAATTATAAAATAACTTTGTATAAAATTGTGTATCAAATCATTATTTAATTGTTTTGTACGTATTAAAATAATTTTAGGATGATCAGTCACATGACACAAAACTGTCAAACAACCGTGTCGGTTATGATTTTCATTTTAAAATTGTTTTATATCACAAATTTACTTAGTCTTTGAAATAGTCTTAAATAAAAGGAAATTTATTTGCAATGAATTATATGAAATTTTAATTTTTTTCTTTTTCTTCTTGATAAGCACGTTTATCTTTCTCTTTGTTGTTTTCTAATCTTGTCTTGCGCGATCAAAAACAATTTTTTAAGTAAGGGATTATTTTCATTTATGTCCGTGTATTCAAGGGAAATAACTTTTTCATCTTACATCTTTGGACCCCACTGTTGTATGTGTACCAAAATTTAATATACTGACCTTAATAAATTAACTTTTCTTAAAGAACTGAGGGACCAATTAAAAAAAATAAAAATATTAAAGTTTGTTTACATTTCAAGATAGATTAAATCCAAAGGCAGTTCGGTTGTACCTCATTCTATCTTCGACCTTACCTCTTCACACAATTAACTAATGTTATGTCCAGTTCTATAAAATCTTATTTTATTTATATATAATAAAGATTTGCTTAACCTCTATGTCACAATGTTTCTCACTGACAAATGCCCCCCAAAAAAGAAACCGGCTGTGGGCTTTAGATGATTTTAGACTATAAAGAAGTCCGATTTTTTAAGCTAAGTAACGCATTTTAAGAGCTTAACAAAAAGTAACATTTAGAATTTTAAAGTACGGAAGGCTCAAATTCAGCTATCATTTTTTCGTTTACATAACTAAACTAGGCAAGTTGAAATTATTATTCAATTTTTTTTTTTTTATTCACTGCATTTATTTCAATAGGAGCTCAATTTGTTTTTAGTATTCATATATTACATAAAAAGTTCTTTTACGAAAATTGCGATTTTTGACCAAAACCCATTGTATTATTCAAATGGTTCTTCGGAAAATTGAACCCCTTCTCGTTTGTGTTGTAAACACAAACTTTCGGCTGATCCATTCATCGTAAAATCTGAGTGTGATGGGTTGAATATTAATGACCCTTCTCAAAACTATAGAAAATACTCATTGTATTAATTTTACCTATTTACCTTCATAAAGCACATAAAACTACTTATTTGCTATTCAAATATTAGGATGCCTGTCATTAAAGAATTAACAGACACAAAAAAATAAGTTAAAACTGAATTTTCTTGTTACTTTTCTTGTTACTTTTTCTAAGTATTAAAAGTTACTGTCATAAACTATGATTTTTAAGTAAATTGTCATCTTTTTCAATTTATCTGCAGTAAATAAAAATATTTTAAAAACGGTTTCTATTTAAATTTACTCTATTTCAGTTTGTTTGTAGTAAATTAAACAGTAAACTTAAGTGAATGTTCTGTAAGGAGTGCCTACTATTAAAAAACAACACCTAATTTACCTAGCTGAAAATACTCGCCACAGTTATCCTAAGTTATATGGAGACTACGGTCATAAAACCTCAAGTAATGATTTAATGTTTTACGGTCCTAGGCTCCATATAGCTGGGTATTTTCAGCGAGTATCAAATAAAAACAATTGTACCCATTTATATGGTCCACATGTTTGCTGCATTTATCGAACTGTTCAGTAAATAAGGAAAGTTTGTCATGGTTCATTAAAACCGAAACCTGTTATAATCGAGGGTTTATTTATATATATATATATATCTTTTTTATTAATCTTAGACAACTTGGAAAATTATTATCTTTTAACACATTAATATAATTCAAGAGTGGTCAATGATTGCAGTTAGAAAAAAAACCGTACAGATTTTTCACCACTTTTACAAATGGAACATTTAGGAGGCTTTTGCCACATGGTCCCTTAGAATAGCATTAAAACTGATTTACTATACTGTGGACAAGAAAAATGGTTTCTATTGACAGCTGCTTAAAACACCATATAATTAGAAGGGGGATATTCCCATTGGAAATCCTATTGCAAAAGAATACTGTTGAAAAAGAACAAATATATATATATATAAATAAGTAATTATATTCATTCAGGATAGTCTTAAAATATTTACAAAATATCTGACATATTATTTTAAATTTCTTTCCAGGATGACAATTTCTTGTAATAATTAAAGCTATATAAATAAATAAATAAATAGAGTCATACATCATGAAAATAGAATTTTTTTTTTTGAACAAGTTACATAACTTATTAAAAGCCTATCATTTCAACAGGCACTGAATTTTTCAAAAAGTTATGTTCTATACAGCAAGGAAAGAAGTTTCAATTAACTCCCCCCCATGACAGGCTTACATTATAAGACAATGTTTCCAGGTCAAAAAAATTAACATTTTGCAAATGGATGGTAAAATGATGTTCAAATTTTTAAATAATTTCAAATTTCTACCAGAAAAATAACTTGATTCAGCTTCAAATTTGTAAAGAATTAAAAAGCTGATTTTTAATGTGTGTGTGAAGAGAGAGAGAGAGAGTGTAGGGGATCTGAAAGCATAAAAAGTAATACAAAAATGGCAGTATAGTAAAAATTGACTATAACTTTGGCCCTATTAAGCTCAACAAGAAAAATCTAACATTGTTTAATCTGCCTTCTTTAAAATGATGTAAGTTTTGAGATTGAACAATTTTTTTAATACCTAAAAAACCTTTTTTTTTTTGCAATTTCATGTCTATACCTATATATCAGCTTATGGGCTTAAAGCATTTATGTTCATTCTATAAAACACATTATGAAATTCAGACAAATTATCAAAATTAATTCTCTAAAATTATAACAATTATGCATTTTTTTTTAAAAATTTGGACAAAGTCCAGGAAGAAAAGGAATGTAATTTATGATTAAGATTTGGTTACCATCACCAGGTTTTGTTAAAAAATGAGAAAGTGTTAAAAGAAAAGAGAGAGAAGACATCACAATCATTTTGAAAAATTCACGTTTTTTTTTTTTTGTTCCCCAAACTTTCCACTCTTTTTAATCTTAAAAATAGTTCAATTGCAGCATTTTCTAAATAATCTTATTGGAAAAGGGAAGAAAGAAAATCTGGTAAATTTAACTCGGTTTTACACAAAAGCAAAATAATGAACACACACCCCCCCATTTCCTCTACACCTAAAAGGAAATCACCAAACTTACACTAAGATGAAAAGCAACAGATAGATATATATTAGGTTGTTACATATGAAATGTTTTTTGATTTGTAAGATGAAGGATGATATAAACAACAAAATACAGTAAATATTTTATCAAAATATGACCCATTTCAAGCAATAAGCTTTTTCCAACAATCCTCTAATGATAATATGCTATCTCTATAAATTCTTTAGGTTTACTGGTCACAAACTCAGTAAAAGCACAAATTATGGTTTCCCTATTATTGAATCTTTCATATGGTTATGAAATTCAAATAATCTGTAGGAGAAATATCAGGTGAATATGGAGGATACTGTAAGACTTCATATCCCAATTCCCTAAGCTGAGGTGTCATCGAGCATTTCATTCAGTTCATGTGGGACCCATTTTTAAAAAACTTTTTAACCTTTCCCACTGCCTTGAGATGATGTGATATGGTCGTTGTTGAAGATCTAGTCTCCAGAAAGTGTTCAAACCGTTTGTGGTTTGTTGGCCCACTACTGCCGATAATTTTGTCATCATTAAGAACAGGTTTTAGCCTCCCTCAAGGTTTATTATTGCTATCCATATCTCCAGATCTAAACAGCTCACACTGTAGTAGTGTTCACTCCAAATGCTTTGTTGGGGTTATCAGCAGCTTGATCAGCATTATGTCCTAATTTGAAATCGTACTTGAAAATCAGTCCAACTTCTTGGGTAGTTGTTAAGGGCTCAAAAATCTCCAATAATAACTAATTATCTCTCTATTTACATTGAATCTGCAAAGAAATGCAATTACATTAGTAAATCTTTCACTTTTAGCATTAACTCTATGATGTATAAGAAAAAAAGATTTAAAAAAAAAAAAGAAGACATTTCATGTGTAACAACCTGAGAGAGAAAGGGATTCACTACATAACAAATTTTCTTTATATATACCACCGATAGTATAACAAACAATGAAACAGAAGCGAGCATATTTCTAATCAACATATCAAGGGATATATTCAACACAGTTGATAAAAATGTACATGGCCATCCAAATATTGTCTTTATAAGCAAAATGAATATTTTTAGATATTACAAAAGAAAATGGGTAAGAATTATTTTGTAATAACTGACACTATTTTGGTTTTTACACATCTAATTTACTACATGTTTTGTAACTAAATTAAGTCAAATAATTAAATTATAGTCTTATCTTAAAACAAATTAATACAAAAAACAAATTATGTCACAAAAGAGATGGATTTTAAATGTTTATTTTGGGACAATAAATCAGCATTTTTCATTTTAAAAACAGAGCTGAAGAAATTTGAATTTATGTAAAATATTTTAACAAAATTTCAAGTTAACGGATTTAATATCTTACTACTCTTGCTTGGCAAATGTAATTTCTAGTAAAAAAACCCAGCAAAACTGAAGTATCTTGGAAATACATATTGCCATTTAAAAAAAAAAAAAAAAAAAAAAAATCAGTTAACAGCAAAAGAAAATTTAAAATAAATTGAATTAAATCTTTTATCAATTTCTAAGGAAAACTTTTCTTAATCAAGAAAATAAACAATTTACAACTTGATACATAAAAATCAAATAGCAAATAATTGAACCGTAAGTGTGAATTTAAAATCTTTTGATAGGTTTGTTTTTAATATTTGTGTGCTGCAAAACAAAGACTAATGATAATACAACTGAATTTCTGAAGTATCCTTTATTATTTAAAACCTGTAAAAGAAATATGTGAAATAAAATAAATTGAATAAAGAATTAAATAGTAAAAAGCAAACTGACCTTCTATGCTTCACTGGGCTTGTGCTACGACTACGACTAGAACTTCGGCTTTTTCGGCGCCTACAAAGTAATGATAAACACCTAGTAAAAAGGTTGCCGAGTATAACATTTGCACACAACTTTTCTCATATACATGTCACACACAAACACACCCCCACAATATACATGGATACAAATATACACTTGTATCTGTGTGCATATATATTATACTGATGAGCCAAAACATTATGACCACAATGAGACAAGAATAGAATTTACTGTCAGGTGTACACAAGCATGTAAGTCAGCCTCACAAACCTTATTTTGATGTGTTCAATGCTGTAGTTATGGGCAAGAAGAAAGCTTTGACTGACTTAGGTAAAGGCCACTTTCTAATAGAGGACTAAATCAGAGTAATGAAACAGCACAGCTTTTAGGGTGCTTATATTTCTTTATGGGGAGTACTTATCAACAGTGGCCAGAGGAAGGAAAAATCACCAACTGCCGATAAGGCATTGGATGGCCAAGACTTATTGATGCGAGAAATGAACAGAGGCTTTCCCACCAAGTACAAGCGCTACAAAGGGCTACTGTGGCACAAATTGCAGATAGCTTTAATCAAGGTGACATCCATCTTTGTTGTGTATGCGGTTGTGTAGCCGTATACCAGTCAGCGTACCCATACTAACCAATGCCCATTGCCGTACATGTCAATGGGCATTGTAACTGAACCTTGTATCAATGGAAGAAGGTCGCCTGGCCTGATTAGTTTTGTTTATCCCTGAAAAAGGTGGAAGGCAGGGGACATGTGCGTCATTTTCCTGGGGAAGTGATGGCACCAAGATGCACTGTGAGAAAACAACAAGCTGGTGGAGGCAGTGTTATGATTCTGATAATGTTTTGTTCAGAAACACTGGGTCCTACGATTCATCTTTCAGCAAGCCCTGCCACACTGCACAAATTGTAAGGGTTTCAAGAACATGAAGAAGTCTTCACTGTATTGCCCTGGCCACCAAACTCCCCAGATCTTCTCAATTCCATTCAGCATTTATAGGATGTGTTGCACCAACAAGTTTGCTCTGCAGAACCTCCACCATATAACTTACAGCAGTTAAAGGACCCGCTGTTAACATCCTGGCACCAGATCCCAGAGGATACCTTTAGAGATCTTGTCGAGTCCATGCCTGATTGGGTAAGACCTGTTTTGCTGTCATAAGGAGACCAACACCTTATTAGGCAGGTGATCATAATGTTTTGGCTCATCAGTGTGTAAGGGACATTGGAAAGAAAAGCATGCACATATGTATTGTAATCTGTTACATTTCATTATAATTTCTATGATGACATGCCGGGTATAATTACTTAAACTAAAGCTAAGAAAACATCTCCAAACCAGTAATAGTTCAAGAAAGTGCAGTAAATATTGCAGATACCAGCACAGGTAACCATGCTGGTGGTAATGTAGTAGTAGATATCTCTTGAAAATAAGGAGCAAAATGAATATGGTACAGAACAAAAAAGATTACAGGCGAGAAAACAGGAAGAATAATATTGGTTTGAACTGTAAAAAACTAACAGAAGAACACAACACAACAACAAACAAGAAGTGATTAACAGTAATAAATGAGGTGCACTAATGATTAGGGGAGGGCAGGGGACGAGTTTTGGAGCTACTTATCCTGAAAACATTTATCCTATTCATGCACAAGTATCAAAATATTTTAACACTGTACAAAAAATGGCAATATGGGGGTCGAATAAAAATAACCAGAAGAAAAATAAATTGTATGAAAATGGTTAAATATGTATCTGCTATAACATAAGTAAAGAATCTACATTCATTTAGAAACAAAACAAATAGTAACTAACAAATATATATTTGTAACTAAGGTGAAATATTGATACATCAAATTTGTATTTTTGATAAGTAGAGTTATTAAAACAGGAGGTTGGATAAAAAATATCTTTTACATCATTAATATAAGATGTATTATTTGGTAAATATTTTGATATTGTGACATTGGACAAGGTATAATAAAAAAAATACTAAGTGATTAATTTTGGGTCATTGCAATGAGAATTTATAATCTTGAAGTAATATTACTTCGAGAGAAATTGGTGATGACTGAAATTTTGACAAGTAAAATTTATCCCATAGTATGTGAACATGAGATTTATTTATGAAATATGAAAGATTTTTTTAATTTATAATCCTGATAAATATTTTTAAGTTGTTTATATTATGCATTTTTAATGTTATCAGTGTAGAAATGATAAACCGGAAAATAAGAATTATTCAGATGGAAATCGAAGATGCAATATTTTTACAGAAAAATATGTGGGCTAGAAAAATCTAAATATGTTAATTAGATGGAAAATGTTGCACCTACTACTTTAACTATAGTTCTCCAAAGATTATATTGCTTTCTACTAAATGGGTGATATTCATACAACAGAATAACCAGGCTATATCTATAGTATTATTAGCTTCCATAATTTATTTTAGGGTTTATATTTTTTTTTCTTCTTAAAACTGAGATTATTTATCTAAACATCATTCATTTTAAAGGCCTTTGAGTTCAAAATACTTTTAAGTTTGTTTCAAAATTGTACATATAACCTGATGAGCATCCTAGTATGATAGCAAAGCTACATTAGCTAAGAACCTTGACAAATAAAATGAAGACCTTAAAAGATTGATACTGACAGAAATCAGGAAAAAAGAAAACCTGGTTTTGTTATAAAATACACTGTACTTGCATTAAATACAGACAGGCTTTTTAAAAACAATATTATTTTAAAGAGCACAGATTACAGAATATTTTACAAAATATATCTATATCCAGAGTGATAATGTATGTATGCGTGCATGTATACAATGGGGGCAACCCACAAAAAAACCCCGAAATTCGAATGTGACGCACAAAATGGACATAGAGGCACAGTGTGCAACTAGGTGTTATGAGTTGACACTATTCTAAGCCAGTCTGCCACATGATTGACTGATTTGATTGGCTTTTTTCCCTTGGTGTTTACAAGCATGTTTAGCAATTTTTGCAGGCTGATAAAAAGGAACAGAGTATTTGTGAAGTTTTGTTTTCTTTTGGGGAAAACTGCTGCTGAAACTGTTGTAATGCTTCGAGGAGCTTTTAGGGAAGAAGCTTCAGATAAGACACATGTATATTAGTAGTATTCACGTTTCAAACGTGGTGAAATTTCACTTGAAGACCAACCATGATCTATCTGGCAGACCTCCAACAAGCCGAAATGACAAAAATCTTGAAAAAGTTTGACACACAATCAATGAAGATTGTCCTTGGAACATTAATGAGATATCTGAGGTGACTCGTTTGTCTTGAAGCTCATGCCAGCAAATGTTAACAGAAGATTGGAAAATGAAATGTGTCTCCGTAAAATGTGAGCCCCATTTGCTCACAGAAGATAAAGATTTTTTAAAAAACAATCATTTGAATGTGTGCCATGATGAGTCTATAATCCTGGTTATTTTTGGGTACCCCTCATGTGTGTGTGTGTATGTATGTATGTATATGTATATATATGAGATCAAATGATGGATATATGTGTGTGTGCATATATATGTATACATGTGTGTGTATGCATATAATATATATATAGAGAGTGTGCATATATATGTATACATGTGTGTGTATGCATATAATATATATATGTATATACACACCTACATACACACACACGCATGCATTTAGTCAGTAGACTAACAAAAAAATCTAATATTTGTTATATTATGATTGTTAGCAATATTTTCATTTTTTAAGATTCCCACACACCCCACCTATATGAGAGAGAAGGTGAGCAAGGAGGGGAAAGAAAAATAAAGAGAGAAGGCGAGAAGAAAGGGAAAAAGCGAGTGAGGAGAGGAGAGAAATAACAAGCGAGAAGAGAAGTGACAGCGAGTGTATGTGAGCAAAGGAGAGAAATATAGTGAGAATAGCAGAGGAGGGAGAAGAGACAGCTAGAGAATGCGAGCGAGGAGAGGAGGAGTGACAAGAGAGCGACAGAAAGACAGACAGATGGCGAGTGACAGGCGCACAGATAGACAGAGAGTGAGCAACACACAGAGATGGACAGATAGTGACCGAATGATAGAGAAAGAGCGAGTGAGCAAGTGACAGATGGCAAGCTAAAGAGAGAAAGCAAGTGAGGGAGAGAGAGAAAGAAAGAAAAAAGAAAAGAAATAGGAAAAAATATTTTTAAATTCACTAATCCATTAAATGCCTTTTCTTTTACAAATTCATCCAATCATCAAAATTACAAAAAGAGAAATCATTTTCTTGAGTTTAAAAAAAAAAAAATTCTTTATTTTGTTGTTATATTGTGTTTTAAAAATGTTAAATGTCTGTGAAAACAAATGGTTATGAATCTGTAGTACTTTTTTGATAACTTTTGTTTTGTGCCAGAAAAGTTTAAAATTTAAAAAAATCTTATTCAACAGAAATAAGTTTTAAAGTTCTAATTAAAAGCAGATTGCTCTAATTTTTTACATTTTTAAAAACTTTTCCTCATTTATTCTTTCCTTTCTATTTCTTTACTTCAGATTAACTTGATACCATCTGTCTTCAGTGTGTGAAAAGTAGAGAAGCGGTGAGTAGGAATGTCTCTCTCTTTATCTAATTACTTGGTTGAATCAGTCACACCTACATTTACAAGCTATGCATGTAGAAATAATGCTTGAAATACATTTTTATTTTCAATACAATAAATGGACTTTTCTTCAAAATTTCATAAAATATTTTTAGCTGTTAGATAGCAGATTTTGAGCCATTTTTGTATGTCCATACCTATCTTAAAGGCTATGCTTAGGGGTATGGGAATCAGATATTTCAAGATAACACAGCAAGACTAATGTGAAAATTGTAAGATTTTTCGCATTCTTTTTGTAATAAGTGCATAATATCTTAAGTGTAAGAAATAGATATTAGATAATTTACCAAAATATAAGAATAAAACTCAGCCTGATCTCAAAGAAAAACACTTTTTTTTCTTTAAATGAGACCATTTTTTATTTTATTTACAAAAAGTTGAAATAGCAATTTTACATAATTTATGAAATATCAATAAATTTGAGCAATAAATCTATAATAGAGAAAGAAAATATAAGGCTGCTAAAATCTAATAAGAAATTAGGTAGATCTAGAAAAGGTTTAGTTAGATCTCAAATCTAAATTACAAAACACTTTATTATAGCACGCAAAACAGTTGAAATAATGAAACGGCCAGCTTTTAATGTACAGATTTTAAAGATCCTAGCTCCCTTGGATTTAAAGTAAAAATCCAAATTGATGGCATTAAACTAATTAAATGACTAATCACCACAAAATTACAAAGCTTTTCATCACATCACAAAATGACCATTTTTTTTTTTTTTTACTTATGAGGATATTCAGCAAGAAAAATATCAAAAATGAATAACCATTTGAAACATAACTTGATTCATAAATAATGAATAATATAAATACAAATTGTGTAATTAAATTAATGAATTAGGCCATGATAAGTTTTGAAAATGACCAGTGTAGTCATTAAAAAACCTAAGCAATGAGTAAGAGTGTGTGTATGGCAGAAAGGGGGGTAGTAAATGCCACAAGAGTAAACTTTTGATAAAGTGTAAGCACAACTATACATTATATATACACAATTTTATTTTCATAAACCATTAATTTGCGTTTTTTTATAGAGAAATGTTAATTATACCTCAGACTACAACTCCAACCCTTATATATAACCAAAATAACAATGAAGGCAGCACAACTAATTCTTTTACATTTAGGGTTAATATTTTTTCACTCATTCTCTTTCTAATTCATCAATGGCAAAGTTATAAAGTTTTAAGATTTTATAATCAACTGTAAGCATGAAGATTCTTTCAGTCTGATTCTAAAACCGAGCTTTAAACAGAGCTTGAAACTACTAAAAGAAAAAAATGTTCATAACATGATTAATGTTAACTAAAAATTATTTCCTGATAGAATTCTAAAATAATAAGATCAATCCAAGTTTGTAATGAAACTTGAAAATGTCAGCTAACCATCCAGTAGATGAAATATTTTACAAGAGAACTAAGATTTGAAAAACCAGTAGTAATCAAAACAACAAAACTATACAATCCTTTATATGATCAGTAGTATTTTATATATTAGAAATTCTCAGCAAAACTACCTGGCATAAAGATTATCTGACAAACCAAAAGTGTAATCAATGTTAGTGGAGACGATCAAATATTTTCGAAGTATTTACTTTGTAGAAATTGATAGCTTAAGAGGGCAAAATTGATAGAAAATATGTGCAAATATTTTAAATATTTGACCAAACTGATCAAACCAATTATTTTGTCTACAAAATTTATGAATTACCACTAAACAATAAAATATTGTTAGAACAATGTATAAACCAGCAACCAAACAAATGTTTCATAGAATGCATTTCGCTATCAAATTCCTTTATAGAGGAAACGGGTTAACAGGTTATAAAAGGAATGTGCTGAATAATAGACTTTAATTGTCACATATATATGTTAGAAAAAAAAAAGTTTTTAAAAAAATAGTTATTTACCTTATTTACATAGGGTAGTAAAACTTCCTGCAAGCAATTGGTAATGTCTTGATAACATTCTAAAAGCCAATCATATGCAGTAAAGATAACATTAAAAAATATTGAAAGTGTTCAATAAATTATAGTATTTTAGACAACAGCAATGATTGCAGGGGGGGCAGGCACAAACAGTAACACAATTTTTGAACCTACTTAGAATTATTTAAAATTCTAAGTTACTAAAACAATTATATTTTATCTTATCCCAAATAGAAAAGATTTTCACATTGCAGAAAAGTTTTCTGAAATCAAACAATTACCAAAAAGTAAATTTAAATTTTTTTTAAATATCTTAATTTAAATATATATTTCATATTTAAAAAAGGTGCCTTTTTCTTATTTGGGAGTGAGATAGAGAGAGAAAAAAAATTAAAAAGGAAAAAATATTTTCAAGATGCTACACATTCTGAATTAAATTTAAAATATTACCCTCTAACCAAAACAAAATTCACTGTAACTGTTTAAAATAGAAATTAAAAAGTCCAGTGAGTAATCTTTCATTGAAAAGACTACAAAAATACTTCATTTGAAGTTATTGGCATGGAGAGAAAACTCCAATATAATCAATTTTTGTAAGTATCCATTTAAATTTAGTTGCTTCATTTTTAAGAACAAAAAATGCAGTTTTCTTTTTATTGATACCCATTATAACAATATTGGAGAAATAAAATAAACTACTTTTTACAATTTACAAAAAGATAATTGCTAAAGTATATGATCATAGAGGATATATTTATCTTTAATTTGTTGCCAAGGTTTAAAACTAATACTTTCGCATATAATTTATTTGTATTAATCAAGTAGAAAAAAACATTTAGATTTTAAGCCAAATCAGATGTGAAAATACATGTTATAGCCTGTTAAAATTGTAATTTATCAATATTGACATTTCTGATGACCTAAAATGTTAGTGAAGAAAATTGGGAGACAGCTGTACAGAAGTGGATTAGCTTAACTGACACTTAGTGCCTAAGGGAGGTACTTTTAGCAGACTCTAAAGTTTCCTCAGGAATAAAGCAAGTGTAAATTACATTAACAGAAATTATTCTATTATAAAATTTGCATCACCTGTCCAAATATTGACAGAAAAAAAACTCAGGAAGTGAGCACTAAAGTCGGCTTAAGCTATTCAACTTATCATGCCATTAGCCATGAATAACAGCTGCCTCATAGCCATCGATGCTGATCAAGCCTGAAGGTTTATGTAGCTATGAATCCCTCCAACCCCACTGCAGAAAGGTGTTAAAGGAAATACCTGCAGTAGTAGCAGCAGCTAGTGTTCCATTATAGACACCGAATTATGAAGTGCTAACTCTTCTAAGCAGAGTTAACTATCAGAGCGTCAACTCACATACCTGATTTGTTTGTTCTTAGCTTTCAGCTAGCATGAATACTTTCACATCTTTCGCCAATATGAGACCAAAATTGACACCTATAAGTCCAATATATAACAAAATTATTAGAAGGAGCCTACAATTTTTTTTTTATAATTATTTTTAATTTTTTCTGTGAAGCCTCCAGCTTGGACCCATGGGCAACCCTACAAAGACAACATTTATGAATGACATACACCATCCAGCCAGAGCCCCTGTAAAATCAAACCAGGAAAAGGTTGGATGATATAAACTCTTCAAACACAGCAGATAGTCACATTTTACCTGCTAAGAAACCTAACTGGAATTAAGGACTCACTGAAAGGAAATGAAACCAAATCTTTTATTTGGCAATCTTAAAACACAGGTTGGACTGAAGCTATAGAATCTAAAATAAAACAGCTGATAAAGTAGTGGCAAATGTTTTTGTTTATACACACACACATTGTTGCTAGCAAACTTTCAATTTGTCACAAAGATAAGTTTCATATGGGTGTTTTGAGATTATCCAGATAAATGTGGTGAGATGTGAAGCACTACTAGCAGCCTGCGAGGAGAGACAGAAAACCAGAGGGAAAATGAAAAAGGGAAACAAATTCAGATTATACTTTCTTCAAGAAGAAAGGAAGGCAGTTTACTTAGCCTGCAATGAACAGAAAATTGCAATCATTCATGGGTGGAATTTATAGCAATTGGAAGCCAAACTTTTGCCATTGCATTTTTATGTATTTTTCATGAGGTGATGGACTTTAACCCGTTATTCATGAAATATAAGGTGCAGCTCTATTTTACAGACATAAAATTCAAAGACACTGTATTGCTTGTTATAGCAACAAGTAGCCCATTTAAATGACTAGTGTTATTAAATTTACAAATGTTTTCCCTTAACATTTAATCAAAAGAATCTAAAATGCACAGGCATTAAAAACAAAAAAAAAAAAATTTATATATTTTCAGAGCAATTCCCAATACTTACCAAAAACATCCATTGAATATCAATTTCTGAAATAAAACCAATGAACTAAAAGGATGGCAGTTACCTAGCCTTTTTATTGAGGAAAGTACGCAAATTATTTAGTAGTTAATTTTTTTTGAAAAAAGTTCCACGATTGAATGTTCAGTCTATTAAAATGTGAGGATATGAATAGCATCCGACATAAATTGTCTCAAATTAAAAATTGCTAAACTGAATCTTAATTCAAGCTCATGCTAATATTTCACAATCCGAGATATAATCTGACTTCTAGAATGACTATAAAATATTAAAGCATATAACGGTTTAGTGGTGTTGAAAAAGTTGCTCAAATAATACAGAATAGGATATCAAAGGGAAAAAGTATAACGATGTGATTCCTGCAGTTATTTTTGAATATCCCACCACCACTAAATTTAAATCCTAAACCATATTTCTAAACAGGGACTGCTGAAAAATCTTACCAATAAAATATCTTTAGTATGACTGGTACGTATATTTTAAAAAATAGCTATTAGTTTTGGGATACAATAAAACCCACCAAAAATTCACAATAACAAAAATATAAATTGAATTGTTCAGATGAGCAGCAATAAAACCAATAAGGCAACTAAATAAATGGAAATAAAAAAATTAATTAAAAAATCTTTTCATTAAAATTATAAAACTTATCAAAAATAAAAAATTAAAAACATATATAAGTCTTAAAGTTTGTTTAAATTGCAAGTATTCATGTTAAAATGAAAAAAAAAGAAGAAAAAAAAGACAGACAAAGCTATAAAGTGGAAGCAGCAATAGTTTAAGGATTAAAATATTTGTCATTTTTTAACACAAAAAAATCAGAAGTGCATTGTAACAGATTTGAAATATGGTAAGAAAAATATATTTGAAAGTAAAGCAATAATGCAGTATGCTTTATATATAACCTTTGATCAAGTTTTGGGTCATTCAGAAAGATTCATACTCCATTAGGAGTTCTCTTAAAAGATGGACGTTTTACCTTTAATAAGCTCATCCAGTTCAAATTTTAACTATATTTTCAAGCAATACAAAGTTCAAATAACTGAAATATTCTACCAAAATTAACCTGATATTTAAAATTAAAAATTGACAAACTAAAACAGATATCTCTATATATGTTAATATATTAAGTTTTAGCCAGGATTCCACTTGAAATTGCTAAATCTTGTTAAAATAAATATTTCTTCAGTAATCAAGATTGTAAATAAGTATAAGAATCGATCAATTCCCCTACAAAATATACTGAAAATAAAGTAGAAATACATAAATAATTGAACTAGTACTTAAAAGTAAAGAGTAATAGAAATGATACGGAGAGAGGGAGAGCGAAAAAAATGTGATTGAGATTAGTGCAGATCTGAGTTAACTAAGATCAATCTGTACAAGATCTGAATAAGATTATAAAAAGTACAGATTATAGATCAATAAACAAAGCAGACTGTAAGAATATAAGCAGGAAAATCTAGGTTAATTATATTCAGCTCAGATAAAGCAGTGTCAAAATAGGCAAACATAGTAGCCAAAGATAATAATGCATCACATTTAATGGTTAATGAACCATAGTGATAATCTGCTAAGCCAGACATCGTAAAAAGCCATGTTTTTATATAACCATAAGCTATTGCAAACATTATTTCAAGGATATATTGAATGTTACGGTTTAATCTCACTATAGATAATCTGTAGATGATACAAATGAAAGAGATTCAGCCACAATATAATAAGTTAAATAAATGTTAGCAATGTTAAAATAGTTGATTCACAAAAACTATTTTAAAATTACAATGCATTTTGATGTGGAACGAAGTTGTGTTTTACAGGTATACAAAGAACGTTAAGATTTACGTTAATGAATATTTGAGAATAATCCATAAACAAAGAAAATATTAGAAAAGATTAAATGGAAATAAATTTGCAAGAATTGATTTAAATAATAAGAATCCTATTGTGATCTCTTAAAAACGGCTGACATGAAAAAGAAAACTTTGAAATTTCAATTAAATATAATCTTAATTAAACCAAGAATATATAAAATAAATATAGAATTTTTCAAATCTAGATATAATCTAAAATATTTCATCTTTTTTATAGCAAGCTTTTGTAAAATATTTCTTAAAAAACAGATTATTTCTTTAGGTACAGCATGAAATTAATAAGTATTACCTAAATCATTTTGAGGATTACCAAACAGTAAAATAGCAAGAAAATGCTAGAATTTAATTGAAGATTTTCAAAGCAGATTAAAAAACAAATTAAAAACAATGCCCTCAAGAATTATTAGAATAACATTTTAAAAACTGTTCTTTGTCAATTTGCTCAGTTTTGTTTTGAATTGCGCTGAGTTTTGTTCAAAACTTTAATATCACGCACCAGCTGCTACAATTACAGAAAAACATTTGTTTTGTGTTCTTTAAAACATTCTTTCAATGTAATTATTATTACACTTCAAATTATTAACTATTTAATTTATAAAAATCAAGTTAGCATTCAATCTTCTGCAATTTTCAAAACCAAAAATCTCCAACATCAATGTCTAACAATGAATCTCCTAAGAAAGTTGAGAAAAAAAACTATAGGAGCCTGATTCTTCAATACAAATTTTGCATCCTGTTATTCTTACCGTAAGTAAATAATTTTGAAACTAAAGAAAAATTAATATCCCTGTCTAAAAGATCTACTGTATAAAGAGGGGGTGGAAAAACAATGTTTATAAATTAATTAAATCAAACAGAGGAAGAAGGAAATACCGTAATCCAGGGTGACTTTGAACAAAAAATGAAATTGTGACTAGGTAGAAATAGTCTGGAAAAATCATTTATGTTTATCTCACCTAGAGCAGTTCATAGAAGAGATCTAGTTACATGGGAACCCTGGAACACAATTTCTGTGATCACGACAATTCAAAATGTGAGCTGTCCAAAGTCACCCAGGCCTGGGGTTACTTTGGCCGAATTCAGTTAAAATATTGATTTTCTGCAGATCATAGATGTAAATGGTGAATTACAGACCCTAATGCAATTGTCTTCTATCCCAAGATCCCATAAAATTACAAGTTATCAATCAATTAGTGAATGTTAAAAATTCAAATATTTCATGTCTTTTTAGCAGGATATTCAATGATCACTCATCTTAAAAAAATTCCTGTCTTCACTTTGGCTGGTCTTTTGAAAATGACTTGAGAAAGGATTAGTCACACAATTGCATGATGGGAAATTAGCTCGATTTGCTGTAAATTGGACATAGCTGGACTTGCAATTGTCCAAAGTCACCCCGAAATAAGAGAAAAGCTAGGGTGACTTTAAAAAAAAAAAAAAAGAATTTTAAAAAAAGTCAATTTTTATGGGTTTAAGCTAAAAGAAAGATGGAAATTCTGTGCAATTAGTGTACATTAATTATTTAAGTTTGCAAAGAAAACATGATACAAATAAAAAAAAAAGAGAGAGAAAAAAAAAACAAGCAGTACACTTTTGTATATTTTTCAGGTGTTCAGTTGACCCCTGTTAGCTTTACCCCATATAAATTCTACTCAGCTTACAGAATCAAACCAAGTTGATTTGGAAAGTAGATACATTAATCCAAGTATCAAAATAAAAACCACTGCTTCAGCAGTTTTGATACCAGAGAAATACTCAAAGGATGACTTTTGCAAGTCACCCCGGATTACGGTAATTAAAAGCTAATAGCTATCCAAAGTATTAAAGATTGTTAGATTCTAAGTTCCCAATGAAACTGAACTGTATTTGCTATGGAAAAAACTGCTTAATAATTTCAAAACAGCTGATCATTGCTGCCAAGTATAAACTTGAATACTCTTTTTCAATATTAGAGAAACATTATCAAAAATTAAAATCACAAGTAGCACTTGTTTAACAGTAATTAAAATAACTTGTCTCCTTGTTAACCCAACAAAGAGGCAAGTTTTGAAAAACACCTTCTGCTATGAAAGAGTACACACATTTATTATCCATGTGTATAGTATCAATATTAAGCGTACTTCCCTTGAGAAGATTGCACAGGACATTTGCTTTGGATATCATCAGATAGGGCAGTATTAACAGATATTGCCATTAGCATGTTAAATATAGACAAGCTATAATATACAATATTTAAAATTAAAAATCATTTTTCTACAATATCATACTCCAAATAGGAGAATTTAAAATTTCTAAATAATTCACATGGAATATTTAAAAATTATTTATTCTATAATTTTTAAAAAATACAAATAACAATACATGATTATTCCTACACTAATTGATCCATGGCTAAGTTTTCATAGGGGTTTTCTTTTACTGCACAATCTATAACATTCAAAGATATTGTGTCCTTACAACTTCTCAGTGCTAGTGTCTCACATCCATCTGTCACATGAGTCCAAGGATACCTGAAACAGGTGGGAGTTTGTGTATGTATATGTATTTTACTTTAAAATGTCACCCGGGAATTCTAAAAAAAATGATAAAAATCTCAGATTATACTTGTTTACAGAATATATATATAAATATATATATA